>APFE030064164.1:3853-19601 GCA_000404065.3 Pinus taeda
GAATAATGTGTGTTTAGAGAAGGATTGCTCTTGTTTGGTTTGTTTGTCACTAGAGAGTCTTAGACTCCTAGGGAGGTTAGGTTTGTCCACAAAAATAACTCTTTCCGCATGACAATGGCCAACATTACCGCTCATGCACTACCATGTGGGGATGGAGAGAAGATGAAAATCGGCCACCCTACATACAACCCAAGGGCATCATTTAGGCAAACCCGAAAACACAACTCGATTGCCAACCCACCTTTCATAGGAAACGTGTCACTAGTATCATCTAGAGGGGCATGAGGGGACTAGGACGAGCCAGGGAGCCACACCACAATAGCCCATACAACTCTAAGAACTTGGAGAGCAAAAGGGGAATTTTTCACGAATGCATCAAGGGACGAGCATGGCCAAAATTATCACTCATGCACTACCGAGTGGGGATGGAGAGAAGATGAAAATCTTCCACCCTACAAACGACCCAAGGCCATCATTTAGGCAAACCCGAAAACACAACTCAATTGCCAACCTACCTTTCACACAGAAAGAAAACTTGTCGTTGGTATCATCTGGAGGGGCATGAGGGAACCAAGGCAAGCCAGGGAGCCACACCACAATAGCCCATACAGCTCCAAGAACTTGGAGAGTAGAAGAGGTATTGTTCACATATGCCTCCTAGGACGAGCATGGCCAATATTACCACTCATGTGCTACCGAGTGGGGATGGAGAGAAGATCAAAATCGGCCACCCTACAAATGACCCAAGGCCATCATTCAGGAAAACTCGAAAACACAACTCGATTACCAACCCACCTTTCACACGGAAAGAGAACCTATCTTTGCTATCATCTAGAGGGGCAAGGGGGGACCAAGGCGAGCCAGGGAACCACACCACAATAGCCCATACAACTCGAAGAACTTGGAGAGCAGAAGGGGAATTGTTCACATATGCCTCTCAGGATGAGCATGGCCAACATTACTGCTCATGTGCCACCGAGTGGGGATGGAGAGAAGATGAAAATCAGCCACCCTACAAACGACCCAAGGCCATCATTCAGGCAAACCCGAAAAGAAAACTCGATTTCCAACCCACCTTTCACACGGAAAGAAACCTGCTTCTTGTATCATCTGGAGGGGCATGAGGGGACCAAGGTAAGCTAGGGAGCCACAAAACAACAGCCCATACAGCTCCAGGAACGTGGAGAGTAGAAGAGGAATTGTTCACATATGCCTCCTAGAATGAGCATGGCCAACATTACTGCTCATGCGCTACTGAGTGGGGATGGAGAGAAGATGAAAATCGACCACCCTACAAATGAACCAAGGCCATGATTCAGGCAAACCCAAAAACACAACTCGATTACCAACCCACCTTTCCCACGGAAAGAAAACCTATCGCTGGTATCATCTGGAGGGGCAAGGGGGGACCAAGGCGAGCCAGGGAGCCACACCAAAATAGCCCATATAGCTCCAAGAACTTGGAGAGCAGAAGGGGAATTGTTCACATATGCCTCCCGGGATGAGCATGGCCAACATTACTGCTCATGCGCTACCAAGTGGGGATGGAGAGAAGATGAAAATCGGCCACCCTACAAATGACCCAAGGCCATTGTTAGGAAAACCCAAAAACACAACTCGATTTCCAACCCACCTTTCACTTGGAAAGAAAACCTGTCTATGGTATCATCTGGAGGGGCACGAGGGGGCCAGGATGAGCCAGGGAGCCACACCACAATAGCCCATAGAGCTCCAAGAACTTGAAGAGAAGTAGGGGAATTGTTCATAGATGCCTCCTAGGACGAGCATGGCCAACATTGCCACTCATGCGCTACTGAGTGGGGATGGATAGAAGATGAGAATCACCCACCCTACAAACAACCCAAGGCCATCATTCAGGAAAACCCGAAAACACAACTGGATTGCCAACCCACCTTTCACACGGAAAGAAATCTTGTCACTAGTATCATCTGGAGGGACACGAGGGGACCAAGGTGAGCTAGGGAGCCACACCATAACAGCCCATACAACTCCAAGAACTTGGAGAGTAGAAGGGGAATTGCTCTCATATGCCTCCCGGGATGAGCATGGCCAACATTACCGCTCATGTGCTACCAAGTGGGGATGGAGAGAAGATGAAAATCGGCCACCCTACAAACAACCCAAGGCCATCATTGAGGCAAACCTGGAAACACAACTCGATTACCAACCCACCTGTCACACAGAAATAAAACCTATCGCTAGTATCATCTGGATGGGCAAGGGGGGACCAAGGCGAGCTAGGGAGCCACACCACAATAGCCCATACAACTCCAAGAACTTGAAGAGAAGAAGGGGAATTGTTCACATATGCCTCCCGTGATGAGCATGGCCAACATTATCACTCAAGCGCTACCGAGTGGGGATGGAGAGAAGATGAAAATCAATCACCTTACAAACGACCCAAGGACATCGTTCAGGAAAACTCGAAAACACAACTCGATTACCAACCCACCTTTCACACGGAAAGAAAACCTGTCACTGGTATCATCTGGAGGGGCACAATGGGAACAAGACGAGCCAAGGAGCCACACCACAACATCCCATACAGCTCCAAGAACTTGGAGAGAAGAAGAGGAATTGTTCACGTATGCCTCCTGGGACGACCATGGCCAACATTACCACTCATGCGCTACCGAGTGCGCATGGAGAGAAGATGAAAATTGGCCACCCTACAAATGACCTGAGGCCATCGTTCAAGGAAACCTGAAAACACAACTCGATTACCAACCCACCTTTCACACGGTAAGAAAACTTGTCGCTGGTATCATTTGGAGGGGCACGAAGGGACTGAGACGAGCCAGGGAGCCACACCACAACAGCCCATACAACTCCAAGAAATTAGAGAGTGGAAGGGGAATTGTTCACATATGCCTCGCAGGACGAGCATGGCCAACATTACCACCCATGCGCTACCAAGTGGGGATGGAGAGAAGATGAAAATTGGCCACCCTACAAATGACCTAAGGCCATTGTTCAAGCAAACCTAAAAACACAACTCGATTACCAACCCACCTTTCACACGAAAAGAAAACCTGTTGCTGGTATCATCTGGAGGGGCAGGAAGGGACCACAACGAGCTAGGGAGCCACACCACAGCAGCCCATCCATCTCGAAGAACTTAGAGAGAAGAAGGGGAATTGTTCACATATGCCTCCTGAGATGAGAAATGCCAACATTACCACTCATGCACTACCGAGTGGGGATGGAGAGAAGATGAAAATCGGCCACCCTACAAAAGACCCAAGGCCATCCTTCGGGCAAACCTAAAAAACACAACTCAATTACCAACCCACCTTTCACACAAAAAGGAAACCTGTCACTTGTATCATTTGGATGGCCATGAGGGAACCAAGATGAGCTAGGGAGCCACACCACAATAACCCATATGAGCTTACATGGACGCCCTCGCCCAAACGAGTTTGCACGGATGCCCTCGAATGACCCACCCAAATGAGTTGACACAGACACCCTCGAATGACCCACCCGTATGAGTTTACATGGGTGTGCACAGGACGGAAACAGAGGGACAAAGAAGAGTCGGGCAAATGAGCTGCACAAATATGCACAAAGCCAACCTCAGGTCACAACTTAGCATTTTTGATACGGGCTCGTTCGCCTGGGTGTGCCGTCACCGAACCCGCCAGCATGAATTGACGTGGACACCCTCGATCAACCCATTCTGAATGAGTTTACATGGGTGCCCACACGACCGTAATGAAGGGACAATGGAGAGCCCAACAAATGAGCTGCACAAACATGCACAAAGCCAACCTCGGGTCACAACTTAGCATTTTCAATATGGGCTCGTTCGCCCGGGCACACCCTCACCCGACCCACCCGAACGACTTCACATGAACACACTCGCCCGCCCCGCTCGAACGAGTTGACATGCACACCGTCAAACGAATCATCGAAGTGAAGGGACAAGGGAGAGTCGATTAAATGAGTTGCACGAATGTGCACAAAGCCTACCTTTGGTCAGAGCTTAGCATTTTTTTATATGGGCTCATTCGCTTGGGCGCGCCCTCACTCGACCTTCCCAAATGAGTTCACACGAATGCCCTCAAACAACCCGCCCGAACAAGATTACATGGGCACTCACATGACCAAAACAGAGGGACAAGAGAGAGCCGGGAAAATGAGCTACACAAACATGCACAAAGCCAACCTCAGGTCACAACTTAGTATTTTTGATACGGGCGCGTTCTCCCAGGTGCACCCTCGCCCAACCCTCACCAACGAGTTCACAAGATGCCCTCATCTGACCTGCCCGAAAAAGTTGACACACACGCACTCAAACGACTCACCGAAACGAAGGGAAAAGGGAGAGTCAGGCAAACGAGCTGCATGAACATGCACAAAGCCAACCTCGGATCACAACTTAGCATTTTCTAATATGGTCTTGTTTGCGTGGGCGTGCCCTCACCTGACCCACCTAAAAGAGTTCACATGAATGCCCTCAAACAACCTGCCTGAATGAGTTTACATAAGCGCTTGCATGACTGAAACGGAGCGACAAGGGAGAGCCAAGCAAATGATTTGCATGAAAGTGCACAAAGCCAACCACGGGTCACAACTTAGCATTTTCGATACGGGCTCATTCGCCCGGGTGCGCCCTCGCCCGACCTGCGGTAACGAGTTCACACAGATGCTCTCGCCTAAACCCCCCGAATGAGTCGACAGGCACGTCCTCAAACGAACCACTGAAACGAAGGGACAAGGGAGAGCCTGGCAAATGAGCTACAGAAACGTGGACAAAGCCAACCTCGGGTCACAACTTAGCATTTTTGATACGGGCTTGTTCACCCGGACGTCCTCGCTAGACCCACCTGAATGAGTTGACACGGACGTCCTCAACCGACCCACCCTAACGAGTTTACATGGGCACCCACATGATTGAAACGAAGGGACAAGGGAGAGTCAGGAAAATGAGTTGCATGAACGTGCACAAAGCTAACCTCGGGTCACAACTTAGCATTTTTAATACGGGCTCATTCGCCCAGGCATGCCCTCACCCGACCAGCCCAAACGAGTTTACATGGGTGCCCACATGACCCAAACGAAGGGACAAGGGAGAGTCAGGTAAACAAGTTGCATGAACGTGCACAAAGCCAACCTTAGGACACAACTTAGCATTTTCAATATGGGCGCGTTCACCTGGGCACACCCTCGCCCAACCCGCATGAACAAGTTCACACGGATGCCCTCACCCGATCCGCCCGAACGAGTTAACACGGATGCTCTCAAATGACCCACCCAAACGAGTTTGCATGGGTGCCCAAATGATTGAAACAAAGCGAAAGGGGAGAGTTAGGAAAGTGAACCACATGAATGTGCACAAAGCTAACCTTGGGTCACAACTTAGCATTATTGATACGGGCTCGTTCACCCGGGCACACCCTCGCCTGACCTGCCCAAATGAGTTCCCACGGATGCCCTCGCCCTACCCGCCCAAACATGTTCACATGGACGCCTTCGCCTAACCCGCTCGAACGAACTTACATGGGCACTGACACGACCGAACCAAAGGGACAAGGGAGAGCTGGGAAAACAAGCTACACGAACGTGCACAAAGCCAACCTCAGGTCACAACTTAGCATATTTGATACAGGCTCGTTCACCCGTGCGTGTCCTCACCCGAACCACCCGAATGAGTTGACATGGATGCCCTCAAATGAACCACCCGAACGAGGTTACATGGGCGCCCACATGACTGAAACGAAGGCACAATGGAGAGCTAGGAAAACGAGCTGCATGAATGTGCACAAAGCCGACCTCGGGTCACAACTTAGCATTTTCAATACAGGCTCATTCTCGTGGGCGCGCCCTCGCGCGACCCACCCAAACGACTTCACACAGACACACTCGCTCGCCCCGCCCGAATGAGTTGACATGCACGCGCTCAAACGACTCATCGAAATTAAGGGACAAGAGAGAGCTCGGCAAATGAGCTGCATGAATGTGCACAAAGCCAACCTCGGGTCACAACTTAGCATATTTTTATACGGGCTCGTTCGCCCCGGTGCGCCCTCACCTGACCTGCCCGAACAAGCTCACATGGAAAACATCAAGAAACCCACCCGAACGAGATTACATGGGTGCTTGCATGACTGAAACGGAGGGACATGAGAGATCCGGGCAAACGAGCTACACAAACATGCACAAATCCAACCTTGGGTCACAACTTAGCATTTTTGATACGAGCTCGTTCTCCCAGGTGCACCCTCGCCCGACCCTCGCCAACGAGTTCACATGGATCCCTCACCTGACCCACCCAAACGAGTTGACATGCATGCACTCAAACGACTCACCAAAACGAAGGGACAAGGGAGAGCCAGGCACACGAGCTGCACGAACATGCATAAATCCAACCTTGGATCATAACTTAGCATTTTTTGATACGGGATCGTTTGCGCGGGCATGCCCTCGCCCGACCCACCCAAAAGAGTTCACATGAACGCCCTCAAACGACCCGCCTGAACGAGTTTACATAGGCGCCTGCACGACCGAAACAGAGGGACAAGGGAGAGCCGAGCAAACGATCTACACGAATGTGCACAAAGCCAACCACAGGTCACAACTTAGCATTTTCGATACGGGCTCATTCGCCTCAGTGTGCCCTCGCTCGACCTGCTACAACGAGTTCACACACACGCCCTCGCCTGAAACCCTCGGATGAGTTGACAGGCATGCCCTCAAACGACCCACCGAAATGAAGGGACAAGGGAGAGCCTTGCAAACAAGCTGCACGAACGTGCACAAAGCCAACCTCGGGTCACAACTTAGCATTTTTGATATGGGCTCATTCGCCCGAACGTCCTCGCCCGACCCACCCGAATGAGTTGACACAGACGTCCTCAAACAACCTGCCCGAATGAGTTTACATGGACGCCCACACGACCAAAACGACGGGACAAGGGAGAGTCGGGAAAATGAGCTGAATGAACGTGCACAAAGCTAACCTCGGGTCACAACTTAGAATTTTTGATACGGGCTCGTTCACCCGGGCACGCCCTTGCCCGACCAACCTGAACGAGTTTACGTGGGTGCCCACACGACCCAAACGAAGGGACAAGGGAGAGTCGGGTAAACGAGCTGTATGAACGTGCACAAAACCAACCTCGAGACACAAATTAGCATTTTCGATACAGGTGTTATCACTTAGAATTAAAATTTTATGTATATAGTCCTTTATCCTAGTTAAATGTCAAAGGTCTGTATCAAATGGTTTTCGTTTCATATTTCATACTTAGGATTGGAAGTTTCAAAGGTGTTTGTTTCGAATTATGCTCTAATCCTATTGGTTTTCCTCCATCATCATTGTGTTATAAGCCATGTCTTGTCTTATTCTACCCACCGAGTCTTTTCGTGATTTCGCAGTATAACCTCCTATTGGTCAATTTCGCAGCGCAATCATTGTTCAGTCATTTCGCAACGCGGTATCATCAAGCCATTTCGTAGCGCATGATTAGAAATTTAAACTAACTGTGCTGCGAAATCGCGGATTCGTGCGTTTCGCAGCGAATATTACTTAAAGTGTAAAGTCTGTTGATGAGTCACTGATTTTGTCTTCTCATGTCAATATGTGTACCTCCCGTACGCATGTCTAAATGCTCATTAGTCGTCACTCCACCCACAGATTTGTTAGAATGCACAGAAATATCATTTCAACGGATTTTACCGTGCATGGATCGTTATGATGATCATAAGTGTACATAAGTGGCAAGCTGGTTGGATGATGTATTTGAAATTCAAGCGAGGTTGTTCAAGTGAGCCTGATTACAAGCGAGGCTGAGTTAAAAAGGGAGGTGAACCATCTCGATCGGAATTGTTGAAATTTGGCTGTGAAGATTTCCAAGAAAGAATTTGGCCGCGAAGATTTCAAACTGAATATGGAGAGAAAGGAGCACAGGTCCGGCAAATGCCAAAGGAATGAACATGAAGGTTTAGACATAGCATTGAGGGATGAAGGCGTGAAGAAAGCTTTCAAAGATGCTGGATGCTGGAATTTTTGTAAGAAACTGCAAGGTGGGCATGCTCAGGTAACCAAAGAGTTTGCTTTGAATTTCACCGGTTTAAATTCAAGAATAACTATGTTGGAAGTTCAAGTGTCTCCGGAGGCTATAGCTGCTGTAACAGAGATTCCTAGAGGGCAGCAAGAATGGTTTAAGAACTTTAAATTTGATATGAATCCATGCAAAGAGTTATTAAAAGAGGCATATGTGAATGAAGACCTAACCAGAGCAGTGCCTAGGAACGATGTTAAAGAGCATTATGCCCTTCTTCTTACCTGCATTCAGAAATACTTAACATGTGAAGGCAGATATAATAAGGTCTACTCTTATCATTTCAAGTTGCTGTTACATTTTATGGGGAAGGCTTCCATTGATATTCCTTTTTACTTATTTCGTAGTCTAAGTAAAATGTGTGATAAGGTGCAGCTCAGGAAAGAGGATTGTGAAACCTATTTATTTCACCATAGTCTGGTTAAATTGTTGATTTTAGATAGCCTCCAAAAAATAGGTCGAGACTGGAATTCTTTCATCTTCATGGCTGGTTTCCAAAGTAATACTGGACTTACTCCTCAGCCAGCCAGAGAGTTTACAATAGTTGAGCTTCAAAGAGAAGCGAAAGCCAAAAAGAAAAGCAAACAACAGCTACTAAAACCAGTGAAGCCGTTAGTTATTCAAGAACAGCCTCAGAAAACAACCAAAGAGAAGACTGTTCCTCAAGCAAGTAAACCTGAAGCAGTCTCAAGGGTGAGAACCAGAAGTCAGATTAATAAAGAGAAAGGCAAAGCTATAGTTGTCGAGGAAAGCCCTGTATCTAAGGCAAGCCTACATGATCTATTACAGGCTATTGAATTAGAACAGTCTAGACCAATTGAGATTGATTTGACACAATCACCACAGGTAAAGGTTAAGAAGACCAAAGCCTCAAAAAGGCTTAAGTTTGATGAGCCAGCCCAGGAGTTTGTTTTCAAACCAAGAAGACCTATGACTAGGAATTTTCAGCAGGTACAGGAAGCATTGCCCAAAACAGAAGAAAAGGAAAAAGGAACACGACCTCAGCAAAAAAGCAGCAAAAGTAAAGCAACCATCACATCTCAGAGAGATTATGTGGCAGCCATGAAAAACCAAATAGAGGCAGCTGAGAAAGAAATTAACCAACTAAAGAAATCTGCTAAAGACTTGAAGGCAGAGCTAAGCCGGGTACCTGATAAATAAATTCACTGTTCAGGAAAGGGTTATGTCTCAAACTTTTGTTAATTTTGCTTAATCTTGGTGTTTTGAATATGTTTTAATCCCTGCTACATACGTGAGGCATAAAGGGAGTTTTTGGCAACCGATTATTGGATGATACGAGCCCACGGGTTAAAAAATAAATTGTTTTAAATGAAACAGCAGTTTCGTAGTGCGCTACGAAACTGCTGTAGATGATGTTTTTAAAAAAAACGCAGACAGACAGTTGATTTCATGAGCGGGAGTTTTTGAAAAGGCACACCTGTCCATCACCACAACCTATAGCATATCTAAAATGTGGCCACGTTCCATTCTTTGGGATATTAAAGAGCTAAAGACATGCTGTTACATATTTGAATAGGTGGAGGAAGACTGGAACCGAAAAACAAGGTATTTCTCCTAGCATCATTGAACCATTAAAGCATTCAGCATCCTAGGCTAGCATGGAATATTGAATACTCATCTCAGCCATCTCAGCCCAACTGAAAAGAGACCAGGTGTCAAGAATCAAGAAGGAATCATGCTACGAGGAAGATAGAGTTAGAGTTATAGTTATAGTTAAATTAGGACTCTTTAAATTCCAGTTAAGCACTTTGTTGTATTTAATGATTAGTTACATAGCTGATAGGTGTCTTTAGAGATAAGGATCGAGTTAAAGTTCCCCTCATGTTGGAGCAGGAAACTCGAATTAGTTAGAATAAGGATTATATATAGCTGAGACAACAATGTAACAAGGGCTGGATATTTTTATAAAAACAGAGGACTGTTTTGGCTTATGTATAAACAGAAGTTCAGTAATACAAATGACTGCTTTCCTTCTCAGGATTCACAATGGATCTTCTTCTTCAAATGTGTGATGGTATATTTCTTTAATGTTCTTTTACAGTTTTACAAATGCATAATCACTCAGAGCTCATTGATCATTCTCTGACTTCCTGTATGCCTTTGCAAACTGTGGTTTCATGTGAGTTATGTTTGAACATTTAGATGCTAAGTGCCCTGATTTCTATGAAAAGATAGTGTTGTTGTTTACTGAGTTATGAGTGACTCCATAAGCCCAATGGGAATCAATTTAATATTTTGTCCAGCCAACATACTTGTTCATTGTGTCTTATAAGAGTTATCCATCTTGTCATAGGTCAACATTAATACCCTTTAAGAGAGCCCTCTCAGGCTAAAGAGGCTAAGCTTTAGCCAAAGTCTGGTTTGAAATAGTTACTTGAAGTTAGCCTGGTCTGCAGCCTTCCAGTGCTTGATTTTGAGATAACAACAGGCGTGTTCGCCTGGGCACGTGTTATAGACATGTTTGGGCACTTCAACCCCAATCATAAATGTCCATAAACTGAGGGCTCCTAAGTCCCTAAAAGTGTTGCTTCACTACCTAAAGGAACAAGGTCAGTCGATTACATCATATCCCAGAAGTTCTCCACTGAAAATTGCTCATAAATGGTCAAAATTGGACCATACTGAAAGCCCAGTGTAGAGGGTGCGATGCATATCACCTTCCTAGTGTACAAGGTATGATGCATACTGAATTTCTACTCCGTAGGGTGTGATGGTCAGGAATGGACAAATGGCAGGGACAAAACGCGAGGTGGAAGATCATGGAATCTTCTATAAGCTTCCCCTCTAACACTTGCCTCTCTGTTTTTGACCAGGGATGAGTAAGAGATCATCATTCTCCAAGTGGAAGTAGGAATTATAAGAGAGAAGACACTAATCAAGATCCCAGAAGATGAATCACCTCCCTTTAATCATCTATATAAGGATCCCTCATCACAGAGATCTAGAGGCTGGAATTTTGTATCTTATAGAGAAGTATTGTTGGTTTTCTAGTGTACATTCGTAGTGTTGGGTGATCTAAGATTTGATTGAGGTGAAGAAGGGCTTTCTAGCTGGAGGATGATGCTGGGTCAGAACATATGGTTGTAATCCTCTTGCTACTTTTCATCTTATTAAAGTTATTCTAATTTTCCTCCATATTCTTGTGTACTTGTTTATCTATGCATTTGTATGGTTAACACACATCTGGTCCTATGTTAATTATGAATATAGATCTTTGTTCTTCGATAGTAGTATGTTGTTGTGATTCCATAGGTGCTCTTTGAAGCTGGGCAGACGAAAAAGAAGCAGCGAAGCTCTATCAGGAGGGAGAGGAACTCAAGCGCAAGATTAAGGTTGGTCTCCTTGGTCCCCCTCTTGTCTATTTTCATAAAGGAAAACGAAAGTAGACTTTACTGGTTTGTTTCTAATATAGCCACCCATCTTAGTGGGAATAGCAACATCCGAGTGGACACTATTCCCGGTAACAAAATGGCGACTCCACTAGGGAGCGACTAGATTGTTTGTTAGCCTATCTATCTTTGTTTTTTTTATAAACTTACAGATGGAGCCTGAAGCCAAGCCATATAGCCTTCGAACTTCATTTGTTATACGAATGCAAAGTAGATCAATTCTGATTCAGTCTATCTCTAGGTTTTATTTATGAATTAAACAATGGATCTGCAAACAGTCTAATTTCCCTAAGTGGTGTCTCTAGTAACCTCTTTAGATAACCCCTGTGTTTTACATATACTGAACATTACTTACTCGGCCTAAATCCTTGAACTAAATTGAAAAATGTGAGTGAAAACTTGTTTGAAGTCTCGCACTGGTGCCATCACACTCTGCCTTCAAGGCAGACTATATGCATCGCACTTCCCGAGTGCAGTATGTGCGCTGCATACTGTTTTCACTGTGTAACAGTTGCGATGGTCAGGGAAGGTTAACTTTACCTTCAGACTATGGTTTTCTCTAACTGTTTTTAGTTCTATTCAGGAGTTTTGTTGTCTATAGTCAGTGTATATCTATGGAAAACCCCTTCTCTTGCATTATTCCACCTCCTTAGTGCAAAGAACTGTAAATGTTTTTATGTATTGTGCACCATTTTCAATTCTCTTTTGCAAAAAAGTAGCATAGTCGAACTGTCATTTCTGGATCTGAAAGTGTCGTAGCTGTCGTTTTCAGTTTTAGAAGGCAATCCCATTGTTCTTGATAGTCGATTATATAGTTACTATTGCATATGATTTCAATTAATAGTTTTTAAGTGTCGAAAAGAAATTTTCATTTCAAAATAGCAAAGTGTCTCTCTTACCTTCATTCCATTTTGAAAAGAAATTTGTTGAGTATTGGCGCTTTAAAAGTAATTTAGATTTGCACATAGCTTTCTTATCATCATTCATACATTAATAAGGCTAAAAACAATTACATGCATGTGCATGTGCATTTTGATTGCTTGGTTTGATTTAGGATAGTGCATTTAGCGTGTGCTCTGTGCTCTTTGTAGAAAAATTCTCAATTTTATTTCCTTTGTAGCTAGGATTTTCATTGACAAAAGAAGATTAAGCATTTGTTTTTCATCTTATACTACATTTTAGGAATTGTATACACATCAAAGGAAAATGTTTAAGCAAGATCAACTTAAAATAAATTTAATGAATCTAACAACTCTTTGAAACCTAACACACAACATCCAAAGGTCTAGGATAGAGGCGTATTCCGGCATCATAAAACCTGGTAACTGTTGTTTACAGTGTTGGTTGGGTGATTCCTCCACTCTGAGATGGAAAGTGCCAGTACGGACTTGTGCTCCCACGTACCGTTGAGTATATATTAGGAGACCACAATAGGATGCATCCTTTATCCTTAGGAAGCCGTGTCTGCCGCCCTATCGATCGCAATGCACTGAACACAACATTCGGGAAGATTGACTGCCATACCGTAAAAGGTATTCTGTAGTTTTGTGATTTGTTTGGTAATCCCCTCTACCTAGATCTCCAAAGAAATCCATTTTTCTCCTTTTCAGACTCCTTAAAAGAAAAGGTCCTCTGAGCACTTGTCACCTCAGGCTCAATACAAATCGAAGGCTACTAGAGTCATCTTTTGTTTTTTCTCGACTCTTTAAAATTGAAAAAACAAGTTGTGTCAAAGCGTCTGAAATTTATTTTAATTGGAATAACATCACAAATTCCCCTGTTTGTCTTTAGGTTGAGAAAATGGAGTCTACCAACCAACGATTTCCCCTTGGAGGAAATCCTAGTCCCTTCTCCTCTTGGGGAGATTTTGGTGTGTTAGGATATTCTAACACATACGAATAGTTAAGTATAACTTGGTCTAGTATAGAGTTAGGTAAAGTGTGTTTCTTTACTATGTACATTTGTAACTTACAATCTGACGGTCACGATATGTAGTGATCCGACGGTTCATTCTCTCCTCGGTATTACCGACACCTGATCCGTGCTTGACACCCGATTGGTCCATGAATTATATTTAAAGCGCATGGAGGGTCATTTGTAGGTTAACCGTGCATGAGAGAATCTTATGTAAATTTTCATTCTTTTATTAATAAATTTCCTGTAGTGGCCACGTTGGCACAGGCCATGGACTGTTCCTCTTTGAGGGTTTTAACCACGTCAAAATATTGGTGTACTGATCTGTGATATATTTGTGAGCGGTGTCCTTTTGGTATTATGTCTGAGGAACTTAACCTGTAAATTCCTACATGGTATCAGAGCTATTTGAGGGCCGCGTCCATTGTTGATCCAAATCTGAAGCTGGTAGAACTGCATGCGACTTCCATCTCCTAGATCTGTTGTTTCTGACTGCTTTCGAGTCAAGAGGACTGCTCTGTTGTGTTGGGAGCATCTATTCCAGTGAGGAACCCCTTTCATTTCACGCGAAAAGGTTTCCAGTAGCCCTAGCTGCGTCATTTTTTAGATCTGGAGGCATACAGTGTTTATTTGCAGTTTACTGTTATTCTCTCTCTGTTTATTTCGGTTTCAGTTTATTTAGCTCTTTTTATCACCAGATCTATACCTTTCATTTCTGCATATGCTCTTTGCCCTACGACTCTGTGCGATCTGGGCAAATCAGAAATAGAAAGGAAGGATTTTTCTCATGTGTATGCTCTTTTCCCTGCACCTTAGTGTGATCTCGGAAAATCAGAAACATTCAGGAAAATATTTAGTTTCTAGGTAAAGCTAACTTTAAGCCGTAAGGCTTGTTTTTTTACATGTCTGTGTTGGGTTTTGTGTTTTTGTTTTGTAGGGAGAAAAAGAGCTTTCTCAAGCAAGCACGCAATCCAAAGCATCCGTGACTAAAAGAAAACAAACCCCCCCCCCTCTCTCTTTCTATCTTTTTGTATAGCTCACTTGGTTCAAAGCTAATTTAAGAAAGTAGAGGTCTTGGGTTCAAATCTCCTTTTTGTTGAAAAAGAAGCATTTTTTTCATTTCCGCACATTCCCGCACTTTGTTGGCGCCTTCATCAACATTTTTTAAAAAGGTCATAACTTCTTCATCCGGAAGCCGTTTTCAGAGCCGTTTTTTTGAACCAGCCTAATTTTTCGAGCTCTTTCCATTAGAACACTTAGTTTCAGCATATATAGCTTCAGTTTATATCAAAATGGAAAGTTCATGCCAAGTTATCCTTGACAGCACCAACTACTTCCAATGGTGGTCCTACATTGTGGATTTACTTAGAAGTAAAGGTCTTTACCGAATAGCCACAGGCCAAGAAACCAAGCCAAAAGATGAAGAGAAAGCAGCCAAATGGGAAAATAGGCAAGATCAAGCACGTGGGTTGATAGGGATGTCTATCTCTCCCGATCTTAGATTCCATATTGCTGAACTTGATACTCCTGATAAAGCAATGGAGCAGCTTACTAAAGTTTTTGGAATAAAAAATGAACTTAGAGCCATCAGCTTGAAAATGAGTTGCTTGCATTAAACCCCAATGATTTTTCTGAAGATTTCTTGTCCAATTTCAAGACCATTAGACTTCTCTTGGAAGGTTTTAAAGTTAAGAAAGAAGATAGTGCCCTTATCTATTGCATTCTTACTAAGTTGGGACCAGCTTACTTTGTGTTTGTTTCCACCTTCCATTCTACAAGAGAAGCCTTCATTTCTCAAGGAGATGATTACAAGCCCCCTTCCTTTGATGCTTTTTGTGATTCTTTAATAAGAGAACAAGAAAAACTCTTACACCTTGGTCTTCTTAATCTTGGAAACTCTTCCAAGAAAGCGTTAACCACCCAGCAACAACCAAACTCAAAGAATCCTAAGAAGTCATATCTTAAAAAGAATGGTCCTAAACCAAACAAGGTCCTAAGCAATTTCAGCCTCAAAATGAAAAATCATTTCACTAGAATGATAAGGCAAATAAAAAAAAAGGCAAGAAGTCTGATAGAAATTGCAACTTTTGTAATCGAGATGGCCACTTAGAATCTAAATGCTTTAAGAAGATGGAAGCCTTGGAAGCACCAATGAAGAAGCATAACATCCATTTGAAGCACTCTTCAAATTCATCTTCAGGAATGGCAGTTTCTGCATGTGGTTGTCAAGCATCTCGGTTTGGCTATGCACTAAATGTGTCTTCTTCCTCTCATTCTCATGAGTGGCTCATTGATTCTGGAGCTTCTTATCACATGGCCAAAAATAAAGCCATGTTT
>APFE030064164.1:20927-45110 GCA_000404065.3 Pinus taeda
CAGTTTTGAAAAACGTGCCTCTTGGCATGCCTCAGCCCCTTTACAGCTTGTGCACAGTGATTTATGTGGTCCTCTTCCTATTGCTTCATTCTCTGGCTGCAAGTATTTCTTAACTTTCATTGATGATTTCTCCAGACGCACTTGGGTATACTTCTTAAAACTCAAGAGCGAAGTATTTAACACATTTTTGGCCTTCAAAGGCTTTGTTGAAAAACAATCTGGACATCAAATTCTTAAGCTAAGAACTGATAATGGTGGAGAATATGTTAAAAACACATTCATCAACTTTTGCACCGAAAATGGAATTCAAATGCAACATACTGTTCCATACACTCCACAACAAAATGGTGTAGCTGAAAGGAAAAAATCGCACCTTAAAGGAAATGGCTAATTGTATGCTGCAATCTAAAGGACTCAGTCTTAGTTTTTGGGCCGAAGCAATTAATTGTGCAAATTATATAATAAATCGCACTCCTACTAAGGTTCTAAAGAATATCACTCCAGAAGAAGCTTGGAGTTCCATTAAACCAGATGTAAGCCACTTTCGTATTTTTGGAAGTGAAGCATGGGCCCATATTCCAGATGAAAAGCATAAAGCTTTAGAACCTAAGAGTGAGAAATGTACTTTTGTTGGATACTCTGAAGATGTAAAAGGTTATAGACTTATTCCATTTAAGTCCAAAAATGTTATCATTAGAAGAGATGTAAAATTTGATGAAAATAAATCGGCCTGCGAGCCTAGTCCGGCGGATGTGCCACCTCTTCCTATCTCTTCTACTTTTGAAAACATTTCGTCTTCAGATGATGAAAGTGAGGATGACAATCCTCCCCCACCTTCTCAGGATCCTCAACTTCCAAGATGGGTCCGTGCTACTCGGGATGCAGCAGGTGATCTTGCCGGTGATCCTTCAGATCAGCGACGTACACGTTCTCAGTTTGAAAGAGCCTCTTCTTTACTGGCTCAAGCTCCAGTAAATCATGATCCTGACACTTTTGCAGAAGCTTCAGGCCATCCACATTGGAAAGTAGCTATGAATGAAGAATATCATTCATTGTTGGCAAATGATACATGGGATCTTGTTCTTCTACCAAAGGGACGCAAACTTGTTAGATGTAAATGGGTTTACAGAACCAAGTATGGACCAGATGGGAAAGTTGATAAACATAAAGCTCGTCTTGTTGCTAAGGGCTTCTCACAGGTTGAAGGCATTGACTACACTGAAACCTTCTCCCCTGTTGCCAAAATGAACTCTATCCGCCTTGTTCTTTCCCTTGCTGCCTTTTTAAAATGGGAAGTCCATCAGATGGATGTTAAATCTGCCTTCTTGCATGGGGACTTGCATGAAGAAATCTATATGGAACAACCCATTGGCTTCATCCAAACAGACTCCAGCCTTGTATGTCGACTTAAGAAATCTCTTTATGGTCTCAAGCAAGCTCCTCGAGCTTGGTATGCCAAAATGATAGCTTTCTTTTAGAATCTGGCTTTTCTAGGTGTTATTCTGACAATACTGTCTACACCAAGAAAGTGGGCAACTCTCTTATCATCCTTGTTCTTTATGTTGATGATCTTATCCTCACTAGTAGTGATCCCAACCTTATTAACCATGTGAAGTCCAGCCTTGAAAAGAAGTTTGAAATGACAGACTTAGGAAATTTACATTATTTTCTCGGTCTTCAAGTCTTGCAATCCAAGGAAGGTATTTTCCTCTCCCAATCCAAGTATGCCTGTGATCTTCTACGCTTTTTTCACATGGAAGATTGTAAGCCAGCTCTTTCTCCCTTTCAGTCTGGAGTCAAACTTTCAGTCACTTGTTCTTCCCCTAAACTTGATGCTACCTTATACCATCAACTTGTAGGAAAACTTTTGTATCTAACCCATACTCATCCTGACCTTTCATTTGTTGCTGGCCTTGTTGCTTGGTTTATGCAAACCCCACGTGAAAGTCATTGGAAAGCAGCTAACCGAATACTTCGTTATGTTCGAGGTACAGTTCAATTTGGCATTCATTACAGTGTTGAAGCATCTCCTCTATTGGTTGGTTTCACTGATTCTGATTGGGCTGGTGACCCTAATGATCGGAAGTCTACTGTTGTTTATGTGTTCACTCTTGGTTCAGGACCTATTACATGGGCTTGCAGGAAACAAGCTGCCATTTCTCTTTCTTCAGCAGAAGCAGAGTATCGTGGTGTCGTAGAAGCTAGTAAGGAAGCCTTGTGGCTTCGTCAGATCCTATCAAAGTTTGGCTTTCAACAGCAGCATCTGACTACACTTTGGTGTGATAATCAAAGTTCCATACAGCTGTGCAAAGATCCAGTTCAGCATCAGCATAGAAAACACATTGAACTACACATGCACTTCATCAGAAATCTCATTCATGACCATGTTATTGAAGTGCAATATTGTTCAACAAATGATCAAGTTGCAGACATCTTTACAAAGGCTCTCACAGAGGCAAAGTTTACTAAACTTCAATTTATGGTTGGAGTTCAGGAAGTTGTCACTAAGGGGGGATAGGCTCTAGTGCCTCATTCCTTCTCCTATTGTGTCATATTTGTAAATCCTTCAATCCTATCCCAAGTTGTTCTTAAGGGGGGATGTTAGGATATTCCGCAACATAGGAATAGTTAAGTATAACTTGGTCTAGTATAGAGTTAGGTAAAGTGTGTTTCTTTACTATGTACATTTGTAACTTACAATCTGTCGGTCACGATATGTAGTGATCCGACGGTTCATTCTCTCCTCAGTATTACCAACACTTGATCCATGGCTTGACACCTGATTGGTCCATGAATTCTATTTAAAGCGCATGGAGGGTCATTTGTAGGTTAGCCGTGCATGAGAGAATATTATGTAAATTTTCATTCTTTTATTAATAAATTTCCTATAGTGGCCACGTTGGCACAGGCCGTGGATTGTTTCCCTCTTTGAGGTTTTAACCACGTCAAAATACTGGTGTATTGATCTGTGATCTGTTTGTGAGCGGTGTCCTTTTGGTGTTCTATCTGAGGAACTTACCCTGTAAATTCCTACATGGTGCACCCCATATGGCCACTTTGTCACTTCCAGGGTTTACAATTGGTTTGCTTGTCTGGCTCTTCTCTACCTCTATCATTCAGAATCCAGTAATTCCTGAATAGTCAAGTCAGCAACTAGATGACACTAGAGTTGCCTCCCAACCTTCTACTTCATCTAATTCTCCCTCTCCTCCTTCCTCTTCGCTTGATAAAGACGATAAAGCTAAAAATCAAGTAACCGAGAAGAAGAAGAAGCAAAAAGAGAAAAAGGAAAAGAAAAAAAAGGAACCAAAATCAAAAGGGGGCAACCAAGCGTCATCTAGTGAAAAATCCTCACACCGCACCGTCGAAACCTAAATCTCTTTGTGTCCTTTGCAATGGAGACCACTATCACCGAGATTGTCCCTGCATCCCTTGGATCTTAAGGGACTGGTCTCCCCATTTGCTCAATCTGGTGGCGTCAACCTCTGACGATCATGTTGAATGCACATCATCAACTAGTGAAAGTGAAGCACCTTGACAAAAAATGAATCCCAGATTTCCTTGTAAATTGTGTGAAGGCAATCATGTTATCCACCATTGTCCCTTCCTTGACGAAGCTAAAAGAGTTTTGGATGACTGTCCTGCTTCACTGCTACAGCTTCCTCCTAGATATAAAAAAATCTTGCCAAGTCCTCCACTAGTTGAAAATCTAGCTGGCCCGTCATTGTGGTCAGCTGAAACATCTATCATAAAAAATGAACCCTCTGAATCCATACGAGACGAAAGTCAAAAGGTCGAGACGGCAGTTGACCCAGTCTTACCTTCAGAGTGCTCATATTCGAATGATATCGTCACTGAAGAGAAAGAGAATGACACCATTCAAATTCTTTTCATCAACACAGACTCTGATGAACTTGGGGGAAGTCCTCCCATTCCTTTATCATAGGAAGGAAGTTCATCAGAGTCATATCCAGTCGTCTATTCGGTCCCACCACCAAGCAACCTAGTCGTTTCCTTCGACTGGAATCTACTAGGCAGACCCCGTTTACCATATAGTGTACCATTCAGAATCATTGTACAAGCTTACAAAATGGTTATGGCTGGTACCTCATCGATGAAGGGGCTTCTGTGAGTATCCTTTCCTCAACTACTTGGAAAGTGCTTGGTTCGCCATCGCTTTTGCCTGAAATGAGAAATCTGACAAGGTTCGACAAAGGAACCAATCGACCATTAGGGATCCTTCCAAATGTGCCCATTACATTGAGAAGGAAAACCGTTCACATGAATGTAATGGTAGTTCAAGGACCCTTGGATTATAATCCACTCCTTGGACGTGACTATATTTATTGCATGGGAGCCATCGTCGCCTCACTCTTTAAAGTACTGTGTTTTCCGCACGAAGGAAGAATGGTCAAGCTCATGGACCAAATGTCATTCCCCAGTTCACACATCGCAAATAGTTAAATGCCATCCCTAAATGCTCTTTTCACGCAAAGAATGTCTCAACGATCCCCAGTCCATCCACCTGATGAGCACGAGTGATTCAGGAGGATGTGACTGAAAGCCAGGGGGCATGCACCCTGGTCTGTTTTGGCAGGAAAACCTTAGGTATAGAGTAGGTTTCCATGGATGATATATGACTAGTCTGACGAACCCGTCCTAACAGGAAATTGGCATTAGGCTAGAATAAGATACCTTCGTTAAGGTTATGCTGAGTGGCATGCAGTCGCACCACTCCCCTTTGTGTATTTTGGTAGGCGTCGCCAAGGAAGCTTTCTGTCTACTACGCAAATGGAACTTTCATGGTAACCTTGAAATTTTTCGCTATACCTAGGGGCATGCAAACCTTTTTGCATGCAAGCGAAGAGTGGCTATTTATTTTTTAAATTTTTAGGACCTCTAACCCTTTAAACCCGTAAGGCTAGTCATTTCCTAACTTGCATAAAAAAAGGAGTTGGGGCAAAGATTTAAAGATGTAAGCCCCTTCAAAATAGCATCTTGAATGAGACATTCTTATCATACGAATGTCGAGCAATGTTACCGCAGGGTTCAAGCTCATTAAAAAATAAACCCTCGATAAGCAGTTTTATCGCATAGTTCAAGCTCGTTAAAAAATAAACATGAGTCAGGAGCAAATGTTTCCCCCAATGTTTAATCTCATTAAAAAATGAACTGGTAAATAACCATCGTGAATGCCTTATCGCTAGCTTTTGAACCTTGGTCATGTTCTCATCATCACCTCCACTCTGTTCTTAGCCGATCATTCACCCCCATATGATTGTTTACCCCTTCGAGGAACATCTACGAAGAGTGATTCTATTAGCCATCCTTGTGACATTGTCATGATTGAAAAATTCCAAATCTTACCTGGAATCAGCTGCTACCCGAAACCATCACTCGTTCCTTGAAAATGAGTCTTCTTTAAGCTCTTTTCAACTAACTCGTAAAATATGAAAAGATTGTAGAGCGATTGGCCTCTCTGGCTCGTTAAAGTCATCGGAAGTGCTATCCCTCCTCTATATTTTAATCTTTTTGGACCTGAGGGATTATTACACAAAAATATCGAGTGCTTGTCTTGTTCAGCTCCTTAAAACTATCGAAAACTCATCCCTTTTGTATTATTTTACGATTTTTTGGACTTAAGGGATTGCATGACAAAAATGAATCGTTGGAGTCTCCTTTCCGTTCCTTTCAGACTCTCTAAAATTGAAAGGGACGGAGTTATCTTTGTCGTTAAACTCGTTAAAACCAAATAGCGACAAACTCGTCCACATGGACGAGAATGAGTTTCACTATTGCTAGGCTCACTAAAATATAGTGACAGGTTCGCCCGAAGGGCAGATTATAGAACAAGCATATGTTATCCTCCTCAAGCTTGACAAAAATAATAGGTATTGGTTAGCAATGACTGGGGAAAATTGGGAAGAAAACTTGAAAAATCTTTATTGGTAGCAAGTCGCTCTTGAACATGACACTTTCCTTCTGCATCCATGCTGGGTTGGGTTGTTTCATTCACTAGTCATCACCATTGGTCCATCACACCATACATATTTAGGGTTAATGCTACCAATCCATTGTCATTGTCACCGATATGTTCAAGAGAAGTCATTCAGACAATTCACCTGTGTCTCACTCATTGCAATACATTCATGCTCCATTCCTTCATGACCGCCACCCTGAACCCTGTATCTTCAGATTGTTTTCACCTCCAAAATCATTTGCTTCATTCTGTGTCGTTGATGTGGGATTCATTAAGGCCCTCCTGCGATGGGTCGCTTCTTGTCGACATTAGCTCATTATCCAAGAAGTTGACTTAGGAACAACCCTTTCAGTACTTTGAAGCTTGCATGCCTCGATGGCAAGTTTATCACTTTCGGCAACAAGTTTACATCAATGGCCTTCGACCGAGAGATTTTATGTGGTGTTCAACACCAAGTCCTTTTTCACACCACATGAAATTATACTGTAGTGCCTTGAGGGTCATTTTCATTATTGGTGATTCCTCTCACACCTATTAACAACTTACATCATTGGCTGGTAATCAAGCGATGTCTTTCCATGTTCGACTCTAGAACATTTTTCACATGGATCGACTTGTACTCCGAGTAAAGATTGAACGAGTTTTAAAGACCCAGGATCTAGTTTCATCCATCCGGGCTGCGATATATTCAGGAATATAAAGACATCAAGTGTACATCATTGCCAAACAGATGATCATCCAAATCAAAGGATGATGAGTCCATATCATCAGTCTGTCACACAAACTATTGTCTGTCCTATGTACATGAAAATGAATTTATAAAGCTGAGCATAGGAATGCATGCCTCAGATAGATCATGAAAAAATGTTGTCAAAATAATGTATTGTATTGTATCTTATTACAGGTCACCTACCAGCTCGAAAAAAATTCGGATCCTCATAGTAAAGCATTTCACCCAACATCAAAATGATTAACAACCTCATGCTTTAGGGGGCAACTATTATAGAAATTTTTGGGCACTTCAATCCCAATCATAAATGTCCATAAAAGGAGGGCTTCTAAGTCCCTAAAAGTGTTGCTTCACTTCCTAAGGGAACAAGGTCAACTGATTACATCATCTCCCAGAAGTTCTCCACTGAAAACTGCTCATAAATGGTCAAAACTAGACCGTACTGAAACCCCAGTGCAAAGGGTGCGATGCATATCACCTTCCCAGTGTACAAGGTGTGATGCATACCAAATTGCTCCTATGTAGCATGTGATGGTCAGGAATGGAAAAATGGCAAGGACAAAATGCGAGGTGGAAGATCATGGAATCTTCCAGAAGCTTCCCCTCTGACACTTGCCTCTCTTTTTTCGACCAGGGATGAGTAAGAGATCATCATTCTCCAAGTGGAAGTAGGAACTATCAGAGAGAGGACACTAATCAAGACCCTAGAAGATGACTCACCTCCCTATAATCATCTATATATGGATCCCTCATCACAGAGATCTAAAGGCTGTAATTTTGTATCTTATAGAGAAGTGTTGTTGGTTTTCTGGTGTACATTCATAGTGTTGGGTGATCTAAGCTTTGCTTGAGGTGAATAAGGGCTTTCTAGCTGGAGGATGATACTGGGTCAGAACATATGGTTGTAATCCTCTTGCTACCTTTCATCTTAATAAAGTTATTCAAGTTTTCCTCCATATTCTTGTGTACTTGTTTATACATGCATTTGTATGGTTAACACAGATCTGGTCCTGTGTTATTTATGAATATAGATCTTTTTTCTTCGATAGTAGTATGTTGTTGTGATTCCACAGGTGCTCCTTGAAGCTGGTCAGATGAAGAAGAAGCAACAAAGCTCTATCAGGAAGGAGAGGAAATCAAGCGCAAGACTAAGGTTGGTCTCCTTGGTTCTCCTCTTATCTATTTTCATAAAGGAAAACGAAAGTAGACTTTACTTATTTGTTTCTAAGATAGCCACCCATCTTAGTGGGGATAGCAGCATCCGAGTGGACACTATTCTCGGTAATAGCGTGCCCTTGCCCGACCTGGGTGAACAAGTTCAAATGGACACCCTCGCCCGACTCGCTCAAACGAGTTGACATAGACGCCCTCAAATGACCCGCCCGAACGAGTTGGCATGGGCACCCAAATGATTGAAACAAAGTGAAAGGGGAGAGCTGGGCAAACGAACCACACGAACATGCACAAAGGTAACCTTGGGTCACAACTTAGCATTTTTGATACGGGCTCGTTCACCCGGGTGTGCCCTCACCCGACCTACCTGAACGAGTTCAGACGGACGCCCTCACCCTACCCGCCCAAACATGTTCACACAAATGCCCTCACCTGACCCGCCCAAACGAGTTGACACAGATGCCCTCAAGTGACCCGCCCGAACGAGTTTGCATGGGTACCCAAATGATTGAAACAAAGCTAAAGGGGAGAGCCTAGAAAATGAGCTGCATGAACGTGCACAAAGCCAACCTCGAGTCATAACTTAGCATATTTGATACAGGCTCATTCGCCCGGGCACGCCCTCGCTTGACCCGCCTGAATAGTTGACATGGATTCCCTTAAACGACCCGCCCGAACAAGTTTACATGGGTTCCCACACGACTGAAACGAAGGGACAAGGGAGAGATGGTAAAACGAGTTGCACGAACGTGCACAAAGCAAACCTCGGGTCACAACTTAGCAATTTTGATACAGGCTCATTCGCCCGGGCGCGCCCTCGCTCGACCAGCCCAAACGAGTTTACATGGGCGCCCACATGACATAAATGAAGGGACAAGGGAGAGTTGGGGAAACGAGTTGCACGAAAGTGCACAAAGCCAACCTCGGTTACAACTTATCATTTTCAACATGGGCTTGCTCGCCCAGGAGCGCGCTCGCTCGACCCGCCCGAGCAAGTTCACACGGACAGCCTTGCCTAACCCACCCGAACGAGTTGACATGCACACCCTCAAATGACTCACCGAAACGAAGGGACAAGGGAGAGTCAGGCAAACAAGCTACATGAATGTGCACAAAGCCAACCTCAGCTCACAACTTAGAATTTTCGATACGGGCTCGTTTGCCCGGGCGCACCCTCGCCCAAATGCGTTCACACAGACGCCCTCACCTGACCCACCCAAACACGTTGAGATGGATGCCCTCAAGCAACCCACCCAAATGAGTTTACATGGGCACCCAAATGACCAAAACGAAGCGACAAGTGAGAGCTAGGGAAACGAGCCGCACAAATGTGTAGAAAGCCAACCACGGGTCACAACTTAGCATTCTTGATACGGGCTCATTCGCCTGTCCGCGCCCTACCCAGGCCTGCCTGAACGAGTTCACACGGATGCCCTCACCCGACCCACCCAAATGAGTTCACACGGACACCCTCGCCCGACCTGCCCAAACGAATTTACATGGGCGTCGACATGACTGAACTGAAGGGACAAGGTAGAGCCGGGCAAACGAGCTGCACGAGCATGCACAAATCCAACCTCGGGTTACAACAACATTTTTCATACGAGCTCGTTTGCCCAGATGTCCTTGCCCAACCTGCCCGAACGAGTTGACACAGACATCCTCAAACGACCCACCCGAACGAGTTTACATGGGCGCCCACACGACCGAAACGAAGGGACAAGGGAGAGCCAGGCAAATGAGCTGCACGAAAGTGCACAAAGCCAACATTGGGTCACAACTTAGCATTTTCAATATAGGCTCGTTCGCCCAGGAGTTCCCTCACCCGACTCGCCCGAACGAGTTCACACAAACGCCCTCGTCCAACCCACCTGAACGAGTTGACACGCACGCCCTTAAACGACCTGCCCGAATGAATTTACATGGGCGCCCACACGACCGAAACAAAGCGACAAGGGAGAGTCGGGAAAATGAGCTACATGAACGTGCATAAAGCCAACCTCTGGTCACAACTTATCATTTTTTATACGGGCTCGTTCGCCTAGGCGCCCTCGCCCGACCCGCTTGAACGAGTTCACATGGACGTCCTCGCCCGACTCGCCCGAACGAGTTGACACGGACACCCTCAAACGATTCGCTCGAATGAGTTTACATGGACTTCCACACAACTGAAATGAAGGGTCAAGTGAGAGCTGGGCAAACGAGCTACACGAATGTGCACAAAGCCAACCTTGGGTCACAACTTAGCATTTTTTATACGGGCTCATTCGTCTGGGCGCGCCGTCGCTTGACCTGCCTGAACGAGTTCACATGGACGCCCTCGCCTGACCCAACCAAATGAGTCTAAAAACATGAACGTTGTCGCCCGACCCGCCCGAATGAGTTCACACGGACACCCTCAAATGACCCACCCAAATGCGTTTACGTGGGTGCCCACACGACTGAAATGATGAGACAAGGGAGAGCCAAGAAAACGAGCTGCACGAACGTGCACAAAGCCATCCTTGGGTCATAACTTAGCATTTTTTATATGGGCTCATTCACCCGAACGAGTTTACACAGATGCCCTCCCCCGAGCGGCCCACCAAAATGAGTTGACATGGACGCCCTCGCCCGACCCGCCCGAACGAGTTGACATGGACGCCCTCACCCAACCCTCCCGAATGAGTTTACATGGGCGCCCACACTACTGAAACAAAGGGACAACAGAGAGTAAGGAAAACGAGCTTCACAAACGTGCACAAAGGCCACCCTAGGTCACACCTTAGCATTTTTAATATGGGCTCGTGTGCCTGGGCATGCCCTCACCCAATCCGCCTGAATGAGTTTGCACAGACGCCCTCGCCCAACCCGCCCGAACGAGTTGACACAAATGCCCTCGCCCGACCCACCCAAACGAGTTTGCATGGACACCCTCAAACGACCCACCCGAATGAGTTTTCACGGAAGCCCTCTCCTAAACGACCAGCCCAAACGAGTTTGCATGGAAGCCCTTGCCCGAACCGCACGAACAAGTTTGCACAGACGACCTCGCCCGACCCGCTCAAACAACCCACCCAAACGAGTTTACACAGATGCCCTCACCCGACCCACTCAAACGAGTTTATACGGGCGCCCTCAAATGACCCGGCTGAATGAGTTTACATGGCAAACGACTTTCCCAAACGCGTTTACATGGGCGCCCTCAAACGACCCGCTTGAATGAGTTTACATGGAAAACGACCCACCCGATCGAGTGTTTACATGGCAAACGACCCGCTTGAACGAGTTTACATGGGCTCTGACACACGACCAAAATGAAGGCACAAGGGATTTTTGGGCAAACGAGCAACACGATCATGCACAAAGCCCACCCTTGGTCACAACTTAGCATTTTTATATGGCCACGTGTGCCCTAGGCACCGTCACATGACCCAACCCAACCCGCCCCAACGCATTTGCATGGGCACCAACACACGACACATCCCAACCCACCTGAATGAAATTTGGGGTTTCCATAGGTGCAAAACTTTAACAAAATTTGGAGGTTTCGTGGGCGCACGACCCAAACGAAGGCACGAGGGAGCGTCAGGAAAATGGGTTGCACGAACGTGTAAAAGACACACTGACGATCACGACTTAGCATTTTTGGCACGGCCACATGTGCCTGAGCACCCACACATGGCACGACATGGCCTGACCAGCCTTGGGCAAGCCAACCCAACCTGCCCGAATGAGTTGACACAGATGCCCTCACCTAACCCACCTGAACGAGTTTGCATGGACACCCTTGAACGACCCACCCAAACAAGTTTGCACGGATGCCCTCTCCCGAACGACCTGCCCGAATGAGTTTTCATGGAAGCCCTCTCCAAAACAACCTGCCCAAACGAGTTTGCATGGAAGCCCTCGCCCGACCCGCCTGAATGAGTTTGCATGGAAGACCTCGCCCGACCCACTCAAATGACCCGCCTGAACGAGTTTACACGAATTCCCTTGCCCGACCCGCTCGAACACGTTTACACGAGAACCCTTAAATGACCCGGCTGAATGAGTTTACATGGAAAACGACTTTCCCAAATGAGTTTACACGGGCACCCTCAAATGACCTACCTGAACGAGTTTACATGGGCTCCGTCACATGACCAAAACGAAGGCACAAGGGATATTCAGGCAAACGGGCAGCACGATTGTGCACAAAGCCCACCCCCGGTCACAACTTAGAATTTTTTATATGGCCACATGTGCCCTGGGCACCGTCACACGACCCGACCCGACCTGCCCCAACGCGTTTGCATTGGCACCAACACACGACACGTCCCGACCCGCCCGAATGAAATTTGGGGTTTCCCTGGGCGCATGACCCGAACAAAATTTTGGAGTTTCTGTGGGTGCACGACCTGAACGAAGGCACAAGGGAGCGTCAGGAAAACGGGTTGTACGAATGTGCAGAAGACACACGAGCGATCACAACTTAGCATTTTTGGCACAGCCACGTGTGCCCGGGCACCCACACACGGCACGACATGGCCCGACCGACCTTGGGCAAGCCGACCCAACACACCCGAACATATTTGCATGGGCATCCACACACGACACAACACGACCCAACCCGACCCAAACAAAATTTGGGGTTTCCTTGTATGCACAACCCGAACGAAATTTGGGGTTTCCATGGGTGAGCGACCCGAATGAAGGCACAAGGGAGCGTCGCACAAACGGGTCGCACGAACATGTATAAGGCACACGGGTGGTCATGAATTAGCATTTTTGGCACTACCATGTGTGCTCAAGCACCCACACATGGCACAACCCGACCTGCCCGAACAAAATTTGGGGTTTCCATGGATGCACGACCCGAATGAAGGAACGAATGAGCGTCGGGCAAACGAGCCACATGAACGTGCAAAAGGCACACGGGTGGTCATGCCTTAACATTTTTTGCATGGCCACATGTTCTCGAGCACCCACGCACGACACAGGATGACCTGACCCGACTCGCCCGACCGCATTTGCACGGGCACCCACACACTACACTACCTGAACCGACTCGCCCAAATGCGTTTGCATGGGCACCCACACAGGACACGACCCGACTCGCCCGAACGAAATTTGGGGTTTCCATGTGTGCACGGCCCGAATGAAATTTGGGCTTTCCATGGGAGCACGACCCGAATGAAGGGCCGAGGGAGCTTCGAGCAAACAGGCTGCATGAATGTGTAGAAGACACATGGGCAGTGACGACTTAGAATTTTTGGCACAGCCACGTGTGCCGGGGCACCCACACACGGCACGACATGACCCAACCCACCCTGGGCGAGCTGACCCGAATTGCCTGAACGAAATTTGGGGTTTCCATGGGTGCACAACCCGAACAAAGAAGGCACACAGGCGGTCATGACTTAGCATTTTCAACACAACCACATGTGCCCGGGCACCCACACACAGCATGACACGCGATGACTCGGCCCGCCCGAAGGAAATTTGGGGTTTGAATGGGCACACGACCCGAACGAAGTCACAAGGATAGGAATATCTTCGACTCTAATACATAAATATACCTCATGTAAGATGCCCTTAAGGTCTTCAACATTTTGTTTTGACTATTTATAACACTTTAACATGTGCTAGGCCTATTTCAATGAGCAAGAAACTCAATGATAAATTATATATATTATATTATATATTATATATATAGATAGATAGATATTTCTTTTTCTTGATAACAATATCAAAGACATTTATGAAGACGAACCCACCAGTTACACTTCTTCAACACCCCCTCTTAACTAGGGAGTATTATAATCTTACAAGGGTTTTGCTTTTTTCATCTTGATAATTCACATAAGAGAAACTGATTTGGCAACCATGGTAGCTCATAGTGGATATCTTTGACTCTATTACCTTTAATTCCTCGTGTAATATGCCTTAGGTTTTTCAAAATTTTATTTTTGATCTTTATAACCACTTTAAATGTTCTAGGGTATTCAATGAGCAAAGAAATATCAATTATAAATATATATAATTAATATATATAATATATATATATATATGTATTTTCTTGAATAAATACAAATATCAAAAGTACATTTATGAAGAATGAACCCAACCTAGTTACACTTTCTTCAACACCCCCTCTTAACTAGGGAGGTATTCATAAATCATTACAAGGTGTTTGTCTATTTTTCAATCTTTAATAATTCACATAAGAGAAACCGGATTGGCAACCCATCTGTTATAGCATCATATTAGCCAACATTGTTCATAACAAGGCCTTGACTAATAGATTTATCTCTCATAAGATCAGAGCACAATGTTGGCGAGGCCAATGGCTTATAAAAACCTTAGTCATTGTCTCTAAAGGTACATACCCACCTAGGGGTTCCCTGAGTATGACCTTCTAGGAAAATTCTTGTCTTGGGTTCCCAGCCCTCAAAGAATATCGCTCCTCTTGCCTACTCTTGTCTTGGATGCCCTAAACATCCTCAAAGAGAATCATATGCCAAATGATTACCCAATCCTCCTGTTCTTTCTTGCCAAGTGGGGAAAAGAATGTTGTGTCTATCTCTTTCCCATGATTTAGGAAGACATGCCCAAGTTTCCTCTGACAAGGAACTTGTCGAAGCTCCTTTGTAGTTGGGAACTTGTTAGAACTCCCTCTTAGCTAGGAACTTGTCCATTCATCAACAACTTCTTCTTCGTGGGTCCTTCAACCACTTCATATCCTTCTTTCCTTTGATGTCATGAAGTCTTTGTTTGAACTTCTTCTTGGTAGGGTACCGGCCATCGATCACTTTCCCTCCTGGTTTGTCATGTCATTGCTCCCGTCGTGGGAAGTGGCCTTATTTATATATATCAATTCCTTTTTGTCATCTAGCTACTCCTTTGTCATCTTGTCTATCCTTCATAATACTTATCACATGGATGCTTGGTTGTACTCACTTGTTCCCATACTTTGATTTAGTGGCCCTTCATGACTTCATCGTGATATTGATTCAACACCAAATGGTGCTTTCATTGGATGGCCTCTTCATCATGACATATTTGTAGAGTTGAATCAGTTATCTGCACCTTACTATCTCCAAGGCCTTCGTAGGTGTCAAGGGTCCTTTATTGTCAGAGTTGCCATGCCTATGATGACACGACTTAAACTTTGATGAATACATACCTCATCTTGATTATGCTTTTATCATCTCATCTTTATTTGATAGTTCTCCTCGATTGGTGTAGCCTTTCTTGCTTCATCTTCTCTTGCCTGTATATTATCCTCTCTTGAATCCCATAAATGGGACCCCCAATGAGAGCTCTACCCCCTTTGAAAGGAGACTTTAAGCAAAGAGGTTGACTTAGTCATAGGGGGATCTTCCTTCTTTTTCTTCTTGTTGTCTTCTTTCACTTCTTGAGTTGCATGAGCTTCTTCCCTTTTTCTCTTGTTGTTTTTGTCCTTCTCAAGTTTAGGACAATCCCTTTTGTAGCATCCATATTCTTGGCATCCAAACCATTGGACTTTGGACGTGTAGTGGTCCCAACCAATTTGTTACTTTCCTTGCAAAAAGACACCAAGGTATACTCAGAAGGGGACATATACTTACTTGATAGAGTTTGAGATGTAGTGAACTTTCTTTCTTCTTAAATACTTGATGGCTTACCTTCCTTAAATCTTGATGTTGTTCAAGTTTCTTTCTTCAAATGGACTTGCTTGATGACTTGACTCGTAGTGCCTTTCATTTTTTAAGATGGTGTAGCTTGATGTATGTCCCTCTTTGATTTGTTCTTCTTGTAGGTGCCTTTATACAAGGCGTTTCTTCTTTCTTTGTAGTATTCCATGATGAATGATAGATGGTAGACCTTCTTGTACTTAATGTGATTGAGACTTCTTGGCTTGCTTCAACCTTGTGGATGTTCTTGAGATTCCCTTTCCTTCATGTGTCACCTTAGCTCCGATACCACGTTGACGAATTAGGGCAATGGGGTATAGCGGGATTCTTCTAGACTTGATAACAATTTGTGAAGCTCTTTTACAATTTATCATGTTATATTAATCTTATTCTCTTATTATTAATTCATGTGTGTTTAATTTCATCAAATTGGTGCCAAAAACATAAGAACAAGAACACAAGATGTTGGCTCTCTGCCAAGGAAAAACCTCTCTCTCTCAGAGAGGAAAACCCTTCGGTAAATTTCTCTTATTGAAGCTTCTTATTGGTCATTGCAAAGCCCTAGACCCTTGACAATAATATCCTCCCAGCACAAGTAAAGTCCTTCCTCCTCTCTGCACTTTGTTTCTTCGACACTTCGTTCCCCAGCACTGTGTCCTTCTTTCAACTTTTGATACTCCACGGTGGACTAGCTCTAGAAGGGACTCCAACCTCTGATCCTTAGTGAGATCCTTTACCAATGAAGAAACCTTCATTCTCTTGACCAACCAAGCCTTTTTCTTGATGTGAGGTTGCAGACTCGTTGTACACCATGTTTACTGCACTTGGGGCAATTTCCATCATGACAAAACATGGAAACCCCAAATTTCCTGCACTTGGGATGCTTTCAACAAGGTGGGACATGGAATCTCTGGGTTCCCCGCAATTTGGCGAATTTTGTGGAGGAGGGACTGGGAGACCCCATGTCACGCTCCTATCCTAGTGGTAGTATTTCAACCATGCATAAACGGGTGTGGCACCACTGTAATTTTTCCTTTTACCAATGCTCGAACATAGTCTGTGCCTACTTCAACACAGTCAATTTTCCAATAAGTGTTCTTAACAATGCAACAAAACTAACTTACCATAAATTTATCTTGTTCAATTATTATTTCAACCTTTTATGTCGTGTGGTCATGCTGCACTGCCCATGGCCTACAAGACACAACTCCAGACCTAAACTGTGAACCTATCCACCCAACTTTCCGTTCCATGGCGCCCAAACTCTGCCCGTCGGTGAGGTCCATAGTGAGGTGCATGGCTTGCATGCAGTGCGACCTACCTGCCCAGACAGTAACCTACCCCACTCTTCCTATCTGCACTACCAAGTCTGACCCACCCTTTGTAATCCATCTGCCGGTGCGACCCTCTTACCTGCGTCCTTCTCTTCCTTCCATTTCACCTAGCTCCTTCCTTCGCACTTATTTTGTGATGTCGAAGTCAAAGTTCAATGTCCCTTCATCAAACACCATCCTCCTTACTTATACACATCCTTTCGCCCAAACGCCATGTCTCTCGAGGATAACAAGGGTCAACTCCATCAACATGCATGCCCGACTGACTTGCCACATAACCTTGACACACCCCATTCTAGTGAACCATTGCGTCCCTTCGTGTGCACCGTCACACCTATGGGTTGGCTCCAACACCTCGCCGATTACACCCGTCGCTGCACGTCGCACACCTGCCTGCATCCTAACTCATATGCACATGGTCATCTCTTTCATCTAGGCACCCAACAAGGGTCACACATGTTCCTTTCGTCGATGACTCGCCCATCGTGCAGGTATCACAGGACGTGCTCCATGCCCAACACAGTGCGCCTGCTATGAGTGTGCCCAACACCGTCGTGCATAAGAGAATGTCATGCCAAGTCTTCACATAGAACCGAGTGTGAGCGCCCGTACTACCGGTTCATTCTTTTGACTCTCTCAGGCACTTCTGATTCAAATACCTAACCCCCTGCTTACGTGGTAGAGGTTTTTTGCGTGATGGGACATGGAAACCCTAGATTTTGTGCACCTAGGCAGCTATCGTCACAGCGGGGCGGGGAAACCCCGCTTTCCTCACACTTGGACGGCTCCCGTCACAATGAGGCATGGAAACCCCAAGTTCCAGAGAAAGACCAGGCAAGGGGTTTCCATCCGACCACGAAATGGAAACCCGAGCTCGTAAGACTTGGGAGGTTCTTCATCAATCCGCAACATGGAAACCATGAGTTCCATAAACTTTGGCTATTTCGGTCGTGTTGCGACATGGAAATGAAAGTTCTCAGCGCTGGGGCTGCGGTTTTCACCTAGGTGGGAGATGGAGACCCTAGAGGTTCCCTAAATTAGGTGGTTTCCCTCATGCCATGAAACAGAAAACCCCCAGGTTCCGCGGACTTGGGCGGTTCTTTGTCGTTCGGTGGCATGGAAACCCGAGTTCCCTGCACCGAGGTCGCGGTTTCTATTGTGTGGCGGGACATGGAAGACCCTGGGGTCACGGTTTCCATCATGCCATGGAATGGAAAGCCCTGTGTTCGGTAGACTTGGGCGGTCGTTCCTTGTCGCGCGATGACATGGAAACCCGAAGCTCCCCAAACTTGGGCGATCGTTCCCTGTCGCGCGATGACATGGAAACCTAAAGCTCCCTAGGCTTGGGCGGCAGTTTTAGCCGTGGTACGAGTGACATGGGAACCCCACGTGTCACGCCCCTAGGCCTACGGTAGCCTTTCAACCATACTTGGCGAGGTGCGGTGCTACCGAACACTTTCTTTTCACCAATACTTATGTTCATGGACTACGCCTAACCATTCGTCTAGTTAGTTTGTTTTTCGCAACCAAGTATTATTATGTTTTCTTTATACTAATGAACACCCATACACATTCATTATCATCAGCAATTATACATGAAGAACACAATTGCACATTATAAAGGGAGGGAAAACTCCCTAAACAATGAGTATGCCCGAATACAATATATTATTCAACTTTACAATGTTTACAAGGCTTTACAAGTATACTTGGGAAACACTAAGTTTCATACTTAGCCAATTTTACAAATAGGAAACACATTCGTGTGCCAACCGAGTTCCTTGCTAGAGCTGAGTGGGCACGCCCTCACACGAGCTGCCAACCGCACTCCTCAACTGAACCTCATTTACCGTTGCACGATGGGTGGGCAACCTCACCCGAGTCACCCCGTGTTTCCTTTTTCACGACGGGCGGGCGACCTACCCGAGTCACCCAAGACACCTCCGCATTTCTTCTTCCATGACGGGTAGGCAACCTACCCGAGTCACCCGAGACACCTGTGTCACACCGAACAGCGGGCGCCTTCCTTACCCACGCCCTCTCCTGATAACCGAAACCTGTGCGTATCATGTGTGCTTGCCCAAGAGTAGTCGCATATATGTCCGCATCTCTTTTGCGACGTGCTCAACTGCTTCGCACCTTTTTCTTGATCATCGAAAGCTCATTTTTGAATGTCCATCTTCAAATGAATGCCAAGTGATCCAATGCCTTGCCATATTTATATGAGTGGTTGGGCAAGTCGCTGCCCCTGCCGACTCGATCGCTGCGTGCCAAAATGCCCTTACACATTGCAAATTTGCCATCCGATTGTTGGTCGGCCAACAACCCTTTGTTCAAGTCGCACCAACATGTAAGTTGGCCCGTTGGTTATGCCAAACACTCCCACGCTATAAACCAACCATCGCTCCACCTCTAATGCACATTTTACTTATGTCCCTTCGCACATTTGGGTCGTAGAGTTCGCACTTCGCACCGACGGGAAGAAACCAAACCGCAGGTCCTTATACCATGTTTTCCAGACTTGGGTAGCAATTTTTGTTGTGACGCAAATTTTAAACCCCATGTGTGTCCACTGACTTGGGTAGTAGTTTCCATCGGGCCACAAAATGGACACCCCGAGTTCCCTGGACTTTGGTGGATACGACATGGAAATCCGAAGTTCCATAAACTCTCGGGCAATTCACGGTGTGCTGTGACATGGAAACCACGAGTTCCCCAAACTTGGGCAGTGGTTTCAAAACACCCCAAGTTACCGAGACTTGCGAGCTAGTTTGCATCTTCATGGAAACCTCAAGTTCCCCACGTTGGGGTATTGTTGAAAACCCTGTGTTTCCATCGTGTCGTAAAATGCAGAAACCCATGGTTCCATCAAGGGCGAGAGATGGAAACCCCAAGTTTCCCAGGTTTCAGTGCCAGGGCATGACATGGAAACCCCAAGTCCCCGAAGGCTTGGGTGCCACCGGTTTCGGTCATGGCGTAACATGGAAACCCCAAGTTTCCCTAGGCTTGGGCGCCGGGGCACGACCTGGAAACCCTAAGTTTCTGTAGGCTTGGGCATCACCAGTTTTGGTCGTGGCGTGACATGGAAACTCCAAGTTTCCCCAGGCTTGGGCACTGGGGCACGACATGGAAACCCCAAGTTTCCCCAGGCTTGGGCGCGACCTGGAAACCCCATGTTTCCCCAGGCCTGGGCACCATCGGTTTCGGTCGTGGCACGATATGGAAACCCGAAGTTTCCGTAGGCTTGGGCGTCACCAGTTTTGGTGGTGGCGTGACATGGAAACCCCATGTTTCCCCAGGCTTGGGCGTCGTTGGTTTCGGTCATGGCGCGACATGGAAACCCAAAGTTTCCTCTGGCTTGGGCACCGGGGCACAACTTGGAAACCTCAAATTTTTTTCTGCCGGGAAGAAGCCCCAAATTTTAGGCGCGACATGGAAACCCCAAATTTTTGGTGCGACATGGAAGCCCCAAATTTTAGGTGCTGGGTGGAAACCCCAAATTTTGGGCGCCGAGCCGGGGCATGGAATCCCCAAATTTTGGGCACTGGGGCGTGTTGAGGCCTCGAAAATCACTCCAACAACATTGGGGGATAACCACCCGGTCCGGACCTTAAAAGAAGCTCCTTTTCCGTTTGGTGTGGTGGCTCCAACTAGTTTAACTAGGTCCAGTTACCTTCTCCCTATCGCTATTGGTTTATGATGTATCTTTAACTACCAATAGACAGGGATATCAAATCACTTCTTCTTGCTGATCAGGCAAGAGGATGACCCTTAAGCTAATTTGGGTTCAGCCAAGCCACAACTAAAGCTTTTCCTCTTCGAGAAGAGGACTTAACAGAATGTATAATTTGCTCTAAATGCAAGTTTATTCTATGATGCAAGCAAAAGAAACTAATCTAAATCCTATCATAATTAGGCAGATATAGATCTAACCCAACTAAGAGCAAGATAATCAAAATATTGGGATTTAAATATGTCTTGTTTATAATGAATATCAAGTTAATGAAGTAGTTAAATTAACTGATATTATGGTTACCAAAACACATCCCATTGAGACCTTAAAACTTGAAATAATAAACCAATAACATTCCAGGAAGTAGTTCACAAAAATGATATGAATAACGATATGTGGAAATAGTTCACAACACATTACCATTCAATAAATCGGTTTCATAAGACAGATTTCAGAGTAAGTAGTTACTCCAAAATGAGAAATTAATCCATAAAAACAGAAATACATAATAACAAGATTAAGGCAAATTACCCATATTGACAATAGTGCACAAACATGAATAAAATGACACATTCCTATCACCATAAAATTAAAACTGATATTTGAAACAATAGTATTAGAAATACCAATTTATTGCATCCATTCCTCTGTCCTTGGTCTCCAACAACCCTTTACATTGCTTGAACTTCTACCTTCAAAATTAGAGCCACAATAGTGCAAGCTTTGTTCTTCATGCATAATTCAATATAGAAAGGGAAAATCCTCAATAATATCCAGATCTGATATTTTTCACTCCTACTTCCTACAACTCTAAATTTCAATTACAATAGTGCTCTTAGAAGTCTAAAGTTGCATAGGAGAATAGCCCTTCTTCCATTCTGCAATCTGTTATTTATAGTATTTGTAAAAGAATTTTTGGAGAGGAGAGTTTGTTCAAGAGAAATCTGCTAAATCCAGTTTTACTTGCTCATAATTCCAATCTTTAATTGTTGTAGCATTCTTATTGCTTGAAATCCTTGTCTCCATATCTTTTCCACTATTTTCCTGCAAGAAGAAATCAAAATCTATTAAAATGCAACAACAAAATCAAAATAGCATTGCTAGCTTTTAAATCAAATTCAATTAAATTCTATTTAAATAAATAATTGAAAACAAAATATAAGCTCTGTATTGATTCTTGGAATGGTTTGATTGGCAAAGGATATCATTGACCAATGGATCTGCAATTAGAAGAGGCTTTTGGACAAATGAAATTGAAGAAAATAACTCAGAAAATTGATTTTGTTTTCAAAATTCGGAGTCTAATCTTCTGCCTGCTTTTGGCCCAATAAATGATCAAATCTATCGGTGAAACCTCCTTCAAAATGTTCTTCTTGATTTTCTCTTTCCAATGAGCCGTCCTGGGCCTCATTTGGCCAAATAGAACTCAATTTATGAGCTTCCAAAGTTGATGGGTCAAATCTGATGTAAATCTGGAAATTGTGTTGCCGGGCTAAAAAAATGTAATTAAAAACTAATCCTAAATTAATTTCTAATTTAATTGTAATTATTAATCTAACTAACTAATATCTAATTAACTATTTATAAACAAATTAAATCTAGATTATCCACAGTTTCCAGTTCAGTCTGTCGACGTTTCGAACCCCAACGGGGGTCCATCATCAGGACAATTTCGAAAGATAGACAATTTCCAGTTCATTTCATTTCTATCTTTCAAAATTGTCCTGATGATGGACCCCCGTTGGGGTTCGAAACGTCGACAGACTGAACTGGAAACTGTGGATAATCCGGAACATGAAGCTACAAAAAACTTCCACAGAGGGCTTGAAACCAACACAATTAAATCTAATTAAAAACTAATTCTAAATGATATTAAACCTAAATTAATCAAATTAATTAAATGTTATAAATTAATTAATATGATAAATTAAAATTTATTAATTTAAATGCTACATAATTATTTGGAATAATATAATATATTAATATTTATTAATTAATTTAATTAATAAAATTATATTTACATAATACATATTATTATATATATATATATATATAAAAACTAATTAATATACATTATCCTACACTACTCCTAATATATATATAAAACATTACAACTATCATATCCCCATACGTAATATTCCAAGGAACCAACCGTTTGAACCAATCCATATAAAACTTTACTTTTTATTCGTTTTCGCTTATCGGCAATCGGGGGAGTTAAAATGTCGGAGTTTTCAAACTTTGGCATATTGGAAAGCTCTGACCCGATCTGCCGATAAGGTAATAAAAATTACTTTACTATTAATTCAAACGAATTTGCCATGTATTGAAATGCCTTAATGCCTTTTTTAAGCCATCGCATATCGGCGAATCGGGAGGATAAGAGGATATGGTATCGGGGTTTATAAAATATGTTGCGAATAAAACTTCCGACCTAATATCGCATCGGGGAGTATTGTGTGTATCGGGGGTTTTTAAACTTGCCATACATGAAACTCCCGATGCGATATATTTTTTATTTTTATTTTTTTTTATATTTAAATTTTAGTTTTAATTAAATTAATTATATTTTAAATAATAATTAATTTAATTAATCTGAGATTTAATATTAACAATAAATTTTTATTTTGATTTTATTTTAGGAGGGTTATTTTATAAACTACAGGCACTCTTAATAAAAGTAAAAATAAAAATAACTACAGCCACTTCGAAAATTTTGGGTTTTCGAGATTAATAATTGATTTAGAAATTGGAGTAAATTTCTTAAATCTTGATACTTAATGATTTGGCCACATAACTAAAAATGAAAAATGTTAGTAAAAACTTGCTACGGGTTAATATTTAAAAAGAATGCCTTATTGAACTAATTTATTTACAAAATGCAATATTGTACATTTTATGCAATTTTAACCCAGGCTACATAAATAATCAGACTTTCAAAGGAGTGTCATTTTCAAACTAGTTGACCAAATGAGACCAAACAAGCGTCAATGTGAAGCTTATAAAAAATCGATTCTAACAAAGAAATCAAAACAAGAATCCAAAGAAAACTAAAAATTAACGAAAGCGTAGGGAAATTAACTAAAATAAAAATCGAGAAAGGTGCTTAGCCAAAATTTTTATAGAAAGGGTCCCCATTATTCGAAGTGGACGCATCAATAATGGGGGGTGTTGTGTTTTTACCACAAGAATTGGCGACACACGGGAGAAGAACCAGTTATCTATTTTTGTTATGAATGAGATTTTCCTAAAATTAAAGTAAAAATAATTAAAGAAGAGAGAATTATTTTTTTGGAATGTTTGACTAGGTTCATTAATCTTAATAAAAACAAGAATCATCTAACTGTAATTTTTCTTAAAATTTCTCATACATTAAAATATTTCAAAACTCTACATCAGTCCTTAATTAGTTGTAGAGATAAAGCATGGGTCACTTTACAGCTTTAGCTTTTAAAATATACTCATTTGCCACAGGTAGAGCCACTGTTGCCAGCAAACATCTATAGTTTCGACAGGGTTACCTTTTAATCATAAATGATTCAGAATCCCATCCATTTAAGAATTATTGATTTAGAGATAAATCCATTTATATATGT
>APFE030064164.1:68631-82538 GCA_000404065.3 Pinus taeda
CAGACTTTCAAAGGAGTGCCATTTTCAAACCAGTTGACCAAATGAGACCAAACAAGCGTCAATGTGAAGCTTATAAAAAATCGATTCTAACAAAGCAATCAAAACAAGAATCCGAAGAAAACTAAAAATTAACGAAAGCGTAGGGCAATTAACTAAAATAAAAATCCAGAAAGGTGCTTAGCCAAAATTTTTATAGAAAGGGTCCCCATTATTCGAAGTGGACGCATCAATAATGGGGGGTGTTGTGTTTTTACCACAACAGGGCGCAACATGGAAACACCAAAATTTTGGGTGCCATGGCGTGACATGGAAACCCCAATTTTCCCCGGTTTCAGAACCTTTTCCATTACGGCATGGAAACCCCAAATTTCCCACCCATAAGAAATAAAAAATTATCGTCTGGAGGAAGAGGAAAAGCTGCGAGAGCAGGAAGGTTGCACGGATTTTTTTCTGACAAGAGAGAAGCTCTGAATCGAGGTGACCAAGGGTTGAATCTCAGTGGATCATGGTAGCAAGGCCACTCTACCACTTACAATACCCCATCGCGTATTAAGTCGTCTTCAAAGGATTCTTCTCAATGACCATTTGAAATTGAACATCAAAGCTGCCCCGACTGGATGCTTTACGGTCGCGGTTTGCAAATGACACGGGCCCCTGGGGGCGACAAAGCGACACCCCTACTATGGGTTGAGATACAGTCGAAGAGTGACATGCACTGCTTCTAGCGTGGATTCTAACTTAGAGGCATTCAGTCATAATCTAACACACGGTAGCTTCACGCCACTGGCGTTTCAACCAAGCGCGATGAACAATTGTGTGAATCAACGGTTCCTCTCGTACTAAGTTGAATTACTATTGTGGTGCAGTTCATCAGTAGGGTAAAACTAACCTGTCTCACGATGGTCTAAACCAAGCTCATGTTCCCTATTGGTGGTTGAACAATCTAACACTTGGTGATTTTTGCTTCACAATGATAGGAAGAGCCGACATCGAAGCATCAAAAAGCAACGTCACTATGAATGCTTGGCTGCCACAAGCCAGTTATCCCTGTGGTAACTTTTCTGACACCAACAGCTTCAAATTCCTTAAATCTAAAGGATCGATAGGCCACGCTTTCACGGTTTGTATTCGTATTGAAAATCAAAATCAAATGAGCTTTTACCCTTTTGTTCCACACGAGATTTTTGTTCTCGTTGAGCTCATCTTAGGACACCTGCGTTATCTTTTAACAGATGTGCCACCCCAGCCAAACTCCCCACCTGACAATGTCTTCCACCCAGATCAACCCAACGAAACGTAGTGGTATTTCAATTGCACCAAAAATGGCTCCCACTTATTCTACACCTCTCAAGTCATTTCACAAACTCGGACCAAAGTCAGCTCAACAAGGTCTTCTTTCCCCACTGATTCTACCAAGCCCATTCCCTTGGCCGTGGTTTCACTAGATAGTAGATAGGGATAGTGGGAATCTCGTAAATCCATTCATGCACATCACTAATTAGATGGTGAGGCATTTGGATACCTTAAGAGAGTCATAGTTACTCCCACTGTTAACCTGCGCTTGGTTGAATTTCTTCACTTTGACAATCAGAGCATTGGGTAGAAATCACATTGCGTCAGCATCTGCAGGGACCATCGCAATGCTTTGTTTTAATTAAACAGTTGGATTCATCTTGTCCGTACCAGTTCTGAGTCGATTGTTCGACACCTATGGAAAAGCCCCTGGCAGGGGGCATTCTACGCCCATAGCCCAATCAACATGTGATTGCCCACCCTTGCCATGAGAGCAGCTCGGGCAGACTGCTGACAACCCACGAGTTGGGGGCGCAAACCCCTAAGCCTAGCCCTCAGAGCCAATCATTTTCCCAAAGTTACGGATATGTTTTGTTGACTTCCCTTACCTACATTGTTCTATTGACGAGAGGTTGTTCACCTTGGAGACCTGATGCGGTTATGAGTACAACTGGGCATGAACGATACTCGGTCCTCAATATTTTTAAGGGCTGCCCAGGGCGCACTGGAGATCACAAGATGTGTGGTGCTCTTCCAGCTTATGGACCCTATCTCCAGGTGAACCAACTCCAGGGTGGGGAAGATGTTAAAAAGAAAAGACAACTCTTCCTGGGGCCCCTGACGACGTCTCTGGATTTTCTAACGTTGCCGCCCGCCGCCATGTCCCGGTTTGATAATATTAACTCGATTCCCTTTCGATTCTCGTGCAAAGTGCACCCTTGATACAATGCTTCCCCATCTCTTAGGATCGACTAACCTATGTCCAAGTGTTGCTCACATGGAACCTTCCCTCACTTCAGTCTTTAAAGTTCTCATTTGAATATTTGCTACTACCACCAAGAACTACACCAGGGGCCAATCCACCTAAGCTCCAACCTGAGCTTTCTCAATGACCCCAGCATCCTCCTACCCATTGGAGATAGGCAATTGCTCTGACGGTCGAGTATAGGTTGCGCGCTCAGCGACATCCATTTTCGGGGCTAGTTGATTCGGCAGTGAGTTGTTACACACTCCTTAGTGGATTTTGACTTCCATGACCACCGTCTTGCTGTCTTAATCAACCAACACCCTTTGTGGCATCTAGGTTACCACATAATTTAGCACCGTACTTGACTTTCAGTTCATCCCGCATCGCCAATTCTGATTACCAAAAATGGTCCACTTGGAGCTCTCGATTCCACAGCGTGGCTCAATGGAGCAGCCGCACCCTCTTACATATTTAAAGTTTGAGAATAGGTCGAGGGAATTATGCCCCCGATGCCTCTAATCATTTGCTTTACCCGATAAAACTTGCACGTGAGCTCCAGCTATCCTGAGGGAAACTTCAGAGGAAACCAACTACTAGATGGTTCGATTAGTCTTTCGCCCCTATACCCAAGTCAGACAAATGATTTTCACATCAGTATCGCTACAACCTCCACCAAAGTTTCCTCTGGCTTCGCGTTGCTTAGGCATAGTTCACCATCTTTCGGGTCCCAATAGGTGTGCTCACACTCGAACCCTTCGCATAATCTCAAGGTTGGTCGACGATGCACCCCCCAGAGAGGGGATCTCACCCGTCAACTTCCTTACACTCGCAGGGTTTCAAACCCGCCGGCTCGCACACATGTTAGACTCCTTGGTTCGTGTTTCAAGACAGGTCAAATGGAAAGCCCGCCAACCAACACCATGAGCACGCAGGTGCACATGGCCCACCACAAGGGCACACACTTCATTCCTCGACCACTGCAACGGCAAACTGACATGCAACAATCCACTCGTGCTTGTGATGATGCAGCAACCCATGTTGGTTTGCACCTCAAGTTGAGCGGTGGACCAGCCTGAGCCATTCCACATCTGACCGAGATGCATCGACATCCTCCATCCACTTCCCTCCTGGAAATTTCAAGAACTCTTTAACTCTCTTTTCAAAGTCCTTTTCATCTTTGCCTCACGGTACTTGTTCACTATTGGTCTCTCGCCCGTATTTAGCCTTGGATGGAATTTACCACCCAATTAGGGTTGCATTCCCAAACAACCCAACTCCCTGACAATGCCTCGTGATGCGGCAGGGTCCCGGGCCAATGGGGCTATCACCCTCTCAGGCGCCCCCTTCTAAGGGACTTGGCCCAGGTCCATCGCTGAGAACGCTTCTACAAAGTACAATTCAGGTGATGGTTTCTCTTGATTTTCATGCTGGGCTCTTCTCGGTTTTCTCACCGCTACTATTGGAATCCTTGTAAGTTTATTTTCCTCCACCTAATTATATGCTTAAACTCAGCGGGTGTTCTCACCTGAGCTGAGGTCGCAAAGTTGGAGCTAAATCTGCCCTACCCGATCGGAGGACAAGAGAGAGCAAAGCAAGTTTGAGTGATGCCACACAAAGCCCGCATCATCTAATGCTCACTGCCCATCCAAGGGTACAATATCACCGCTCGCCGATGCACACCACGAAACATCGCTTGAGGTATTTCAGCCAACCGCATCGCATTGGGCATGGACGACTAGCTTTGCTGCTCCCTAGCATATTGCAGGGGGCGCGTTTGAATGGGATGCGATGCCCAGACAGACGTGCCCTCGACCGAGGCCTTGGGTGCAAATTGTGTTCAAAAACTCAATGATTCACAGGATTCTACAATTCACACTAAGTATCACATTTCGCTACATTCTTCATCATAACAAGAGTCGAGATATCCGTTGCTGAGATTCATTTCCATGTATTACCGAAAAATTGGCCAGAACACTGAATAGGGGCACCCCCCACAACAAATGCAAGTCCAAGGGCCAAAAGGAGGAAAAATGCATGAGAGAAAGAGAAACAAAGGTGCCTACCCCACTCAAAGGAGGAGGCTCAAAAAGAGAATAATCTCGCCGAGCTCCACACCCTTGCAAAATGGGGGGAAATGCATGGAACAACAATTAAGAAGGACTAGGGTGGCCACCCCTAGAGCTTGCACTGCTTTTAGTCCTTCCTAAGCACCAGTCCACAACAATTCCCCCTTTTCTCCGTAAAGCTAGGGACCGAAAGGAAGAAGGGAAGAAAACAAGGTGAAAGAAATAGAGATCAAGCGTGGCTACTAGCTCACAAGGGGAGGCTCAAACAAAGCACAAGCCTCCCAAGCTCTGTGCCTCTGCAAAAAGGGGCGAATTGAAGGGGACGACGATCGAGGAGGACTAGGGTGGCCACCCCAGGAGTTCGCACTGTGATTCGTCCTTCCTGAACACCAATTCACAACAATGCCACCTTTTCTCCATAAAGCTAGGGCCGAGAAGGAAGAAGGGAAGAAAACAACATGAAAGAAAGGGACATCAACCATGGTTACTGACTCACAAGGGGAGGCTTCAAACAGAGAAAAAGCTTCCCCAGCCCCATGCCTGCGAAAAAATGGGGGAACTGCAGGGGATGGCGATCGAGAAGGACTAGGGTGGCCACCCTGGGAACTTGCACTGCATTTCATCCTTCCCCAACACCAATCCACAACAATCCCACCTTTTCTCCATAAAGCTAGGGGCTGAAAGGAAGAATGGAAGAAACCAACATGAAAGAAAGAGAGATGTCAAACCTGTCTACCGACTCACAAGGGGAGGCTCAAATAGAGAACAAGCTTCCCCAACCCCATGCCTTTGCAAAAAGGGGGGAACTGTAGGGGATGGTGATCGAGAAGGACTAGGGTGGCCACCCGTGAACTCGCACTGTATTTCGTCCTTCCTGAACACCAATCCACAACAATCCCTCCTTTTCTCCCTAATCTAGGGGCCAAAATCAAGAAGGGAAGAAAACAACATGAAGGCAATAGATATCAAACGTGGCTACCGGCTCACAAGGGGAAGCTCAAACAGATAACAAGCTTCCCAAACCCCGCGCCTTCACAAAAATGGGGCAACTCCAAGGGACGGCGATCGAGAAGGACTAGGGTGGCCATCCTGGGAACTTGCACTACTTTTCGTCCTTCCTGAACTCCAATCCACCATAATCCCACCTCCTCTCCCCAAATCTTAGGGGAAAAAGGAAGAAGGGAAGAAAACAACACCAAAGAAAAAAAGATCCCAAGAAAAGAGGGAAGCTCAACAACACGCCGAGTAGATGTCTGCTAACCAAAAAGAAATCAAACAAGGCACCCAATCAAAAAGCATCCCACCTCTTCACACCCTCCCACCTACATTACAGCTCAACACCCTTTCTATACTTACAACATAACAAACAACGATCAAACAACCAAGCAAATAAATCAAAACCTAAACTTGACCACCAGAAAAGACAAGGGCCACGATGAGACCAGTGTCTGGAGCACATTACTGAAAGGTAAACAACCCCCCAACCCGGCACAGGGCTTCAAATGACAAATAGACTACTAATAACAAACCCACCCCACTGTTGCACCCCTCCATGTACAAAACACCCAACAACCTTTCCAGCGAGAAAGTCAATGGGAGTCAAGAATCAAACTCCGAAGAGGAGTTGTCACGGGATGACACCCAAAGCTGGAGAAAGCCGCAGGCCACAAATACATCAATGGTTCAAGGCCACTAAAGGGAGGGATGCCAGCAAAGCGCACACCATGAAACAAAGAAATGACCAAGTCCCACAAAAAACCAACAATCCAAAGGGAGGAACAAAGACACAACCCACTACTTCTTTTTCCCTTAGAAGGGGAGTGGCTCACGAGTGGACGAGGAATTCCCTTGATGGCAAAGGCATGAGATAAGATTGCCACCCTCATGCCCAATGGCTGGGAAAATTTCGATCTTGATGGATCTTAGACCGAGTGAGGGGTTTTTCATTACCTGGACACCCAACCCTTCCACGAGGGCATGTCAAGGCACGGTTGGGAGGGACTAGGGTGGCTAGCCCAACGGGTTGAACCACTCTTCATCCATCCCTTATTGACCCCACACCGACAATTTCCCCTCATGGAAGGTTTGAGCTACCAGTCGCGCGCGCAACCTCTCCCTCGACCCAACCACCAGCAAAAAAGCTCACCCAAGCAAACACATCAACCACTGCCGCCTTTTTGAGAGAACCAACCATGGAAGCCCGCACCCTTGGCCCATCCCTTCCAACGAACAAAAGACCGAGCATCGCCACTCCGAATGAGTCTAAATTTATCCATCGTATTTCGCGAGCACCTCAACCGCAACAACCATGCCCGACTGAACAGATCGTCAGAAGGGCTCCCAAGAAACAAGCTTCTGAACCCCCCACAGAAACACATTGAGGAAAGAAAAACAAAGGATGGGTGGGACAAGCACAAGCATGGCTTGCAAGTACACATAAAAAACAAGCATTACCTCAAGACAAGCAACCAACAATGTTCCCGCCAAACACCAAGCCCGCTCCCCTAGAGACACAGCACACAGTCCCAAATTGTAATCGAAACCCAACCAACCCGAACCAAAAAAGAAAACCCCTGCTATCAATGATCCTACCGCAGGTTCACCTACGGTAACCTTATTACAACTTCTCCTTCCTCTAAATGATAACGTTCAATGAACTTCTCATGATGTTGACGGGGGTGAACCACCATCATCGACGCAATCCGAACACTTCACCAGATCATTCAATCGGTAGGAGTGCGATGTGTACAAAGGCAGGAACGTATTCAACACGAGTTGATGACATGCGCTTACTAGGAATTCCTCATTGAAGACCAATAATTGCAATGGTCTATCCCTATCAAGATGCAATTTGAGAAGATTTCAGGATCCTCTTGAACCACGAAGAAAAACTCATTGGCTACATCAATGTAAAGCACGTGTGGCCTAGAACATCTAAGGGCATCACAGACCTGTTATTGCCTCAAACTTCCATGGCCTAAACAGAAATAGTCCCTCTCAGAAGCTAGCCATGAAGGGGAACCTCCGCGTATCTAGTTAGCAGGATGAGGTCTCATTCGTTATCAGAATTAACCAGACAAATCACTCCACCAACTAAGAACGGCCATGCACCACCACACATAGAATCAAGAAAGAGCTTTCAATCTGTTAATCCTTACTATGTCTGGACTTGGTAAGTTTCCCCGTGTTGAGTCAAATTAAGCCGCAGGCTCCACTCCTAGTGGTTCCCTTCTATCAATTCCTTTAAGTTTTAGCCTTGCGACCATACTCCCCCCGGAACCCAAACACTTTGATTTCTCAGAAGGTGCTGGCAGACTCCTTAGAGAAACATCTGCCAATCCTTGGTCGGCATCGTTTATGGTTGAGACTAGGACGGTATCTGATCGTCTTTGAGCCCCCAACTTTTGTTCTTGATTAATGAAAACATCCTTGGAAAATGCTTTCGCAGTGGTCCTTCTTTCATAAATCCAAGAATTTCACCTCTGACAATGAAATATGAATGCCCTTAACAGTCCCTATTAATCATTACTCTAATCCTGAAGGCCAAGACAATAAGACAAGACTCCTATCACATTACTCCATGCTAATGTATTCAGAGCATAAGCTTGCTTTGAGCACTCTAAATTTTTCAAAGTAACAGCGCCAGAGCCATGACCCAGCCAATTAAGGCAAGGAGCACCCCGCCGACAAAAGGGATGGAAGGGCAGGTGCACACCGAGTAGGCGGATCGACCTTTACGACCCAAGATCCAACTACAAGCTTTTTAACTACAACAACTTAAATATACGCTATTGGAGCTGGAATTACCATAGTTGGTGGCACTAGACTTTCCCTCCAATGGATCCTTGTTAAGGGATTTAGATTGTACTCATTCCAATTACCAGACTCGATGAGCCCAGTATTGTTATTTATTGTCACTACCTCCCCATGTCAACATTGGGTAATTTTCACGCCTGCTACCTTCCTTGGATGTGGTAGTCGTTTCTCAGGCTCCCTCTCCGGAATAAAACCCTAATTCTTTGTCACCCGTCACCCCCATGGTAGGCCTCTATCCTACCATCGAAAGTTGATAGGGCAGAAATTTGAATGAAGCATTGCCAGCACAAGGGTTGTGCGATTCGTCGAGTTATCATGACTCACCAGAGAAGTGGGCAAGCCCGCACCGGCCTTTTATCTAAAAAATGCATCCCTTCCAATGAGTCAGGACTTGGTGCACGTATTAGCTCTAGAATTAATAGGGTTATCCGAGTAGTATGGTACCATAAAAAAATATAACTGATTTAATGAGCCATCCGCAGTTTCACAGTCTGAATTAGTTCATACTTAGACATGCATGGCTTAATCTTTGAGACAAGCATATGACTACTGGCAGGATCAACGAGGTAGCACCCTCCCACTTCAAAGGGCATTCCGGGTGCTCTCTTACCAAGAGCCAACCTGAACACCCATCAATTCAGAGAGATGTCAAAATATCATGTAAAACTTTTATGCCTCGCACCTCTTGCATCCCAAGAAGGAAGCACACTCAACATGCCAAGGACATGGCGAACAAATGGGTAAACCTGACGAGCCACAAACCACCAAGGCCACTCCAGAGTTTGCAACCACACCCCGACCAACAAGAAAATGAGCGATTACTCACCCACTCCCTTAGAAATGCTTCCAAAAGCCTCCATGCTGTGCAGCGAGGCCACCTAGGAGTCCACCCAGACAACAACAACAGTTGACCTTGATCTACCGATTTCCTGCGATAGCCTCAATGCAAAGGGAAACAAATGGAGAACGACCAACCATGCAACCTATATATTATAGATGAGCCCCAACCTTCCCCACTCCGCACTGAGGCCACCAAGGAATCTGCCCGGATAGCAGCAATGATGGACCTTGATCTCACAATCGCCTGTGGCACCCTCAATGCGAAGGAAAAGGAAGGAAATAAAAAGAGGAAAACTGACCACAAATCCCATCACAGAGAGGCCATACAAACCTCCCCACCATGCACCGATGCCACATAGGAGTCCACTCGGACAGCAGCAACAGTGGACCTCGATCAGATGATCGCCTGTGGCAGCCTTGACACAAAGGCAGGGGAAGGAAATAATACAAGACAAACTGAGCCCGCAACCTACCTTAGAAATGCCCCCCCAACCCTCCCCTTCCTGCACGGAGGCCACCTAGGAGTGCATCCGGATAGCAACAACAATGGACCTCGATCACATGATCACCTGGGGCAGCCTTAATGCAGAGGAAACGGAAGGAAATAAAACAACAACACCAACTGAGCCGACAACCTCTCTTAGAAATGCTCCCCGACCTTCCATGCCACGCACTGAGGCCAACTAAGAGTCCACTCGGATAGCAGCAACGGTGGACCTCGATCACTCGACCGCTTGCAGCAACCATGATGCGAAGGCAAAGGAAGGAAATAAATGCAAATCAAGAGGCTTGCTAAAAAATACAAGAACATATCCAAAAAGGAGGAGGGATTGGGCAGCTCCGCACCCCATGCACCCTACGTACAGGCAACCTAGGAGATTTCCCATAGCTTTACCGACTGGACGAAGAATAATTTTCCCCTACGGCCACCTCCATGCAAAGGAGGGAGGTCGAAGCATTCCACCTCGAAATCCTTCTTCCAGATAGCACCCACCATCGACGTAGCAAGCCTCCTCCCCATTGGACCATGAGCGCATAGACAATTGAAACAATAAGTGCCCCCCAACCCTCCCCTCCCCTCCCCACACAGAGGCCACCAAGGAGTCCACCCGGATAGCAGCAAAGATGGACCTCAACCATATGATCACCTGCGGTAGCCTCAATGCAAAGGAAATGGAAGGAAATAAAACAAGACCAACTGAGCCCACAACTTCTCTTGGAAATGCTCCCCGACCCTCCCCGCCGCGTACCGAGGCCACCTAGAAGTCTAGTCGGATAGTAGCAACGGTGGACCTCGATCACTTGACCACATGCAGAAAGCATTATGCAAAGGAAAAGGAAGGAAATAAATGCAAATCAAGAGGCTCACCACACAATAGAAGAACATATCCAAACAAGAGGAGGGATCGGGTAGCTCTGCACCCCACGCACCCTACGTACAGGAAACCTAGGATATTTCCCACAGCTTTATCGACTGGACAATGAATAATTTCCCCCTACGGCCGCCTCCATGCAAAGGAGGGAGGTCGAAGCATTCCACCTCGAAATACTTCTTCCAGATATCCCCCGCCATCGACGTAGCAAGCCTCCTCCCCGTTGGACCAAGAGAACATACACAATTGAAACAACAAAATGCCCATAAACATTGTGACTTAACATTTCCAACCACAAAAGCCTGCCACGCACGCAATATGCAAGGAAAAACCCGACCCCTCAAAGCCAACGCAACCACGAACGATGTGCACTTTCAAAGGAATGCCAACCCTTGACTTTACAATAAGGAGAACAACGCCTCACATCGCCCGACGGAGAAAGCAAGCAAGAGGGAGGGTATGTGGTTTACAACCAAAACCCTTCCACGTCCCTCTTAAATGTATGCATCTCAACTGACAATGCCAACACAGAAAGAGTACAAGCACAAGAAGCCAGCACCATAAATAGCTGAACAATAAGAGGCTAGCCATCATGAGGAGCCACAACACAACAACCCATACAACTCCAAGAACTTGGAGCAAAAAGGGAATTGTTCACATATGCCTCCCTGGACGATCATAGCCAACATTACCACTCATGTGCTACTGAGTGGGTACAGAGAGAAGATGAAAATCAACCACCCTACAAACGAGCTGAGGCCATTCTTGAGGCAAACCCAAAAAACCAACTCAATTACCAAACCACCTTTCACACGAAAAGCAAAAGCCGCACTAAATAGGGAGGAGGTAAAAAATATAACGAGGAGCCAATTTCAATGGAGCCACACATGGCTACCCAGCCCAATCAAAATTTTATATTCGCAACAACCAGGGGGAACGACAACGACATAGGCACGGTGGAGTTTTGGGGCTTCCATCTGGGACCACAACAATGAAGGCTCAAAGGAGCGCCAAGAAAACTTTCACCATTCTTATCGTTGGGATGGGCAAGAGGGATAGGGACAAGCAAGGCCCAAATTACCACTCATGCACTACCGAGTGGGGATGGAGAGAAGATGAAAATCGGCCACCTTACAAACAACCGAAGGCCATCGTTTAAGCAAACCCAAAAACACAACTTGATTACCAACCCACCTTTCTCAGGGAAAGAAAACATGTCACTGGTATCATTTGGAGGGGCATGACGGGACCAAGATGAGCCAAGGAGCCACACCACAACAACCCATACAACTCAAAGAAATTAGAGGGAAGAAGGGGAATTGTTCACATATTCCTCCCGGGACGAGCATGACCAAGATTACCACTCATGCTCTACCGAGTGGCAATGGAGAGAAGATGAAAATCAGCCACCCTACAAATGACCCAAGGCCATCATTCAGGAAAACTCGAAAACAAAACTCGATTACCAACCCACCTTTCACATGTAAAGAAAACCTATCATTGGTATCATCTAGAGGGGCACGAGGGGACCAAGACGAGCCAGGGAGCCACACTACAACAACCCATACAACTCCAAACATAGAGAGTAGAAGGGGAATTGTTCACACATGCCTCCCAGGATGACCATGGCCAACATTACCGCTCATGCGCTACCAAGTGGGGATGGAGAGAAGATGAAAATCAGCCACCCTACAAATGACCCAAGGCTATCATTCAGGCAAACCCAGAAACAAAACCCGACTGCCAACCCACCTATCACACGGAAAAAAAACCTATTGCTGGTATCATCTAGAGGGGCAAAAGGGGGTCAGGATGAGCCAAGGAGCCTCACCAAAATAGCTCATATAGCTCTAAGAACTTTGAGAGCAGAAGGGGAATTGTTCACATATGCCTCCCGGGACGAGCATGGACAACATTACCGCTCATGTGCTACCGAGTGGGGATGGAGAGAATATGAAAATTGGCCACCCTACAAACGACCCAAGGCCATCGTTAAGGCAAACTAGAAAACAAAACTTGATTTCCAACCCACCTTCCACACGGAAAGAAAACCTGTCATTGGTATCATTTGGAGGGGCACGAGGGGACTAGGACGAGCCAGGAAGCCACAACACAACAACCCATATAGCTCCAAGAACTTGGAGAGAAAAAGGGGAATTGTTCTCATATGCCTCCTAGGACGAGCATGGCCAATATTACCACTCATGCACTACCGAGTGGGTATGCAGAGAAGATGAAAATCGACCACCCTACAAACAACCCAAGGCCATCATTCAGGCAAACCCAAAAACACAACTCGATTGCCAACCCACCTTTCACACGGAAAGAAAACCTATTGTTGCGGAGGTAAATCCCCTCTGCGGACAGAGGCGATCCCACTAGCCCCACAGGGGTCTAGCAACAATCATACACGCTGCATGCAAGTTCCTAATTGTACAATTTAAAAGTCGATCAGAAAGACCAACCTGGGATCCAATGCTATTTTTTGTGGGAGAAGTGTCGCTCCTGTCCTCTAGCTATGGCCGGTCACTATCCTTGCGCTCCACGCATGGACACCTGCACAAATGAAGAACAACCCAAAACAAGCGTAAAATCCAATATCATACAATTATATATCAGTCAAGCAGGATATAATTCAAATATTACCAGAAGAACATGTGAATGGAACCATAATAACAGTCGCTTATCATTCAATCGAAAAAAGATAAGAATTACAACCAATTAAGGCTTGACGCTGCAAATCTCCTCCAACTGGGTCAGCAGTCTAACATGTCTTGCAAAGTCACTTTCTCTCTCAACAATCCGGCAGCATAACCTCTCTTTCAGCTTTTACTATCATAAACACTTTCTCCAAAAACTCTCTAGCTCATACTATCACTACTAGCCTGTTCAATGTGGGGAGACAGGCATTTGTAGATGGAGGAGAAGAGATATGCGTTGTATGTGGACACCTTCTGAGATTTTGGCATTGTCCCAAAATAACCATTGAGCTGGGTTGTCTTGGATAGAAAAGACGACACCCGACTGCTTTTATGGGATTTTTCCTCAGGGAACTGGGTGAGTTATTAGGGAAAAAACATTCCAGTGCGCGCTGGCCAAAAATCATGCCCAAATTGTGTGGCGCGGGCCGTGCTCTATGAAAGAGCGTCTATGGGCACGCCCTCTTTGTAGGAACTGAGCCATTGGCGCGGGTTAGACACTGTGGACCCGCGCTAATGAAAAAAGGGTATTTTCCAAGGTTAATCTTCAAAGGGTGTCTTCAGGGATATTGAAATTCATACTCAGGATACCTCAATGCAAGTGTTTTCAAGTTGTGTCACTGGTCACAGGTCCGTAAATGTGTCCTCCAATGTGTGACAGCGGGGGGGTAACAAGGACGGTGACCAACGGTGACAAATTACTGCGTAACAATGATCTTTCAACATATCTTGTCATCTTTCGTGATCTTTCGTTATATTTCGCGGTATTTCACAATCTTTCATGATACTTCTTCATATTTTGTGATATTTTGCATTCTTTTGTAAATTTTCATCATCTTTTATGATCTTTCAT
>APFE030064164.1:108202-120446 GCA_000404065.3 Pinus taeda
CATGACTAGTCACCAGAAAATCCCTAGGAAATAGGGCAGTTTTGAGATTTTATGGGATTGACCATATTTCTTGGGATGAATTGGATGAGTTCGACCTAGATAGGTGGATATGATTAGATATGAGTGTTAGAGATAATATAGATCAGTTTGTTTCATTAAACCTCTATTTAAAGCCAAGACTTTGATGGCTTTTGGAAGGGAATTTGTATGTAACTTCTGTATAATTTGAGTTGGGAGCTAAATTGAAGAACTTGTTTCATTCCAGTTTGTTGTTCATGCTTGGTTGATCTACTGAAGTTGTTGTAGCTGAGATTTCTTCAAGTGTGCAAGGCAAGGGTGGAGGGTCCCCACACCAAGCTAAGTACACTTCTTGGTTTAATTTTCATAGTTTTCATAGACTAGTTTTTGTTTCAAATGTATTTAGATGTGTGATGATTGCTGAATGAATATTGGTTTGATTCTAATCTACATATGAAGGGACACACAAGAATTTAAGTTAAATTCTCCTTCTATTTGATCTTGAACTAAAACTGAATTTCATTCTCCTTTTCTTATTTGAAGTTATTTAGGCATTTCTGGTTTGAAGCAATGGTGATTGTGATATAGTAGGATTGTGAAGAAGGACAATATGGGCCTCCTTAGTTAGGAGCATCTTCTTCTACATCTTCTGCATCATAAACCATTGTTAATTAGTGCTCTTAGATTTATCTTCATGAATGTAGTATTGTAGGGAAGAACAACCTGGTTCTCCTAAGTTAGGAGCCTCTTCCCTCATATATTACATAAGTGAATTAGAAATTGTTAAAATAGGTTTATATTTGTAATATACACTTCTTTAAATCTTCAAATTTTGTCTTCTAAACTTGATTATATCTGATGTCCATATACAGTGGATTTGCCTCCAAGTTTTACAAACCTGGATTGATAATTAAATACTTGTGTTAATTTAGTCAATAAATTAGCCCAACACACATATAAAGAAAACCTGTCGTTGGTATCATCTGGAGGGGCACGAGGGGACCAAGATGAGCCAGGGAGCCACACCATAATAGGTCATACAGCTCCAAGAACTTGGAGAGAAGAAGGGGAATTGTTCACATCTGCCTCCAAGGACGAGCATGGCCAACATTACCGCTCATGCGCTACCAAGTGGGGATGGATAAAAGATGAAAATAGGCCATGCTACAAACAAACCAAGGCCATCATTCAAGCAAACTCGAAAACACAACTTGATTACCAACCCACCTTTGACATGGAAAGAAAACATGTCGCTGGTATCATCTAGAGGGGCATGAGGGGACCAAGGCGAGCCAGGGAGCCACACCACAATAGCCCATATAGCTCCAAGAACTTGGAGAGCAGAAGGGTAATTGTTCTCATATGTCTCCTGGGAGGAGCATGTCCAACATTACCGCTCATGTGCTACCAAGTGGTGATGGAGAGAAGATGAAAATTGGCCACCCTACAAATGACCCAAGGCCATTGTTCAGGTAAACTCGAAAACACAACTCGATTACCAACCCACCTTTCACACGGAAAGAAAACCTGTCCCTGGTATCATTTGGAGGGGCAGGGGGGACTAAGACAAGCCAAGGAGCCACACCACAATAACCCATACAGCTCCAAGAACATGGAGAGCAGAAGGGGAATTGTTCACATATGCCTCCCATGACGAGCATGGCCAACATTACCGCTCAAGCACTACCGAGTGGGGATGGAGAGAAGATGAAAATCGGCCACCCTACAAACGACCCAAGGCTATCATTCAAGCAAACCCGAAAACACAACTCGATTACCAACCCACCTTTCACTCGGAAAGAAAACCTGTTGCTGGTATCATCTGGAGGGGGACAAGGGGACCAAGATGATCCAAGGAGCCACACCACAATAGCCCATATAGCTCCAAGAACTTGGAGAGTAGAAGGGGAATTGTTCACATATGCCTCCCGTGACGACCATGGCCAACATTACCGCTCATGCGCTACCAAGTGGGGATGGAGAGAAGATGAAAATCGGCCACCCTAAAAATGACCCAAGGCCATCATTCAAGCAAACCTAGAAACAAAACTCGATTACCAATCCACCTTTCACACGGAAAGAGAACTTGTCACTGGTATCATTTGGAAGGGCATGAGGGGACCAAGACGAGCCAGGGAGCCACACCACAACAGCCCATACAACTCCAAGAACTTAGAGAGCAGAATGGGAATTGTTCACATATGCCTCCTGGGATGAGCATGGCCAACATTACTGCCCATGTGCTACCAAGTGGGGATGGAGAGAAGATGAAAATCGACCACCCTACAAATTATCCAAGGCCATCATTTAGGAAAACCTGAAAATACAACTCGATTACCAACACACCTTTCACACGAAAAGAAAACCTGTTGCTGGTATCATCTAGAGGGGCACGAGGGGACCACAACAAGCCAGGGAGCCACACCACAACAGCCCATACAACTCAAAGAACTTAGAGAGGAGAAGGGGAATTGTTCACATATGCCTCCTGAGACAAGCAATGCCAACATTACCACTCATGTGCTACCAAGTGGGGATGGAGAGAAGATGAAAATCGACCACCCTACAAATGACCCAAGGCCATCCTTCAGGCAAACCTGAAAAACACAACTTAATTACCAACCCACCTTTCACACGAAAAGGAAACATGTCACTTGTATCATTTGGATGGTCACGAGGGGACCAAGATGAGCCAGGGAGCCACACCACAACAGCCCATATGAGTTTACATGGACGCCCTCGCCCGAACGAGTTTGCACGGGCGCCCTCGAACGACCTGCCCAAACGAGTTGACATGGACGCCCTCAAATGACCCGCCCATATGAGTTTACATGGACATGTACTTGACCGAAATGGAGGGACAAGGGAGAGTCAGGCAAACAAGCTACACGAATGTGCACAAAGCGAACCTCATGTCACAACTTAGCATTTTTTATACGGGCTCATTCACCCGGGCATACCCTTGCCCGACCCGCCAACACGAATTGACACAAATGCCCTCAAATGACCCATCCTGAATGAGTTTACATGGGCACCCACACAACCGTAACGAAGGGACAATGGAGAGCTCAGCAAACGAGTTGCACAAATGTGCACAAAGCCAACCTCAGGTCACAACTTAGCATTTTCAATACGGGCTCATTCGCCTGGGCACGCCCTCACCTGACCCATCCGAACGACTTGACATGAACACACTCACCTACCCCGCCCGAGCGTGTTGACACGCACGCCCTCAAATGGCTCACCAAAATGAAGGGACAAGAGAGAGCTGCGCAAATGAGTTGCACGAACGTGCACAAAGCCAACATTGGGTCACAACTTAACATTTTTTATACGGGCTCGTTTGCCCGGGCTCGCCCTCACCCGACCCGCCCAAACGAGTTCACATGGACACCCTCAAACAACCCGCCCGAATGAGATTACATGGGCGCCCGCACGACCGAAACAGAGGGACAAGAGAGAGTCGGAAAAATGAGATACATGAACGTGCACAAAGCCAACCTCGGGTCACAACTTAGCATTTTCGATATGGGCTCATTCTCTCGAGCGTGCCCTCGCCCGACCCTCGCCAACGAGTTCACATGGATGCCCTCACCCCACCTACCCGAACGAGTTGACACGCACGCCCTCAAACGACTCACCGAAATGAAGGGACAAGGGAGAGACGGGCAAACGAGCTACACAAACGTGCACAAAGCCAAGCTCGGGTCACAACTTAGCATTTTCTGATATGGGCTCGTTTTCCCAAGCGTGCCCTCGCCCGAACCGCCTAAAACAATTCACACGGACGCCCTCTAATGACCCACTCGAACGAGTTTACATAGGCACCCACACAACCGAAATGGAGGGACAAGGGAGAGCTGAGCAAACAAGCTACACAAACATGCGCAAATCCAACCTCAGGTCACAACATAGCATTTTTGATACGGGCTCATTCGCCCAAGTGCGCCCTTGCCCAACATGCGGCAACGAGTTCACATAGACACCCTCACTTGATCCGCCTGAATGAATTTATAGGCACGCCCTCAAACGACCCACCGAAACGAAGGGACAAGGGAGAGCCTGGCAAAGGAGCTGCATGAACGTGCACAAAGCGAAGCTCTGGTCACAACTTAGCATTTTTGATACGAGCTCATTCGCCCAGATGTCCTCACCTGACCCACCTGAATGAGTTGACATAGACGTCCTCAAACGACCCACCCAAATGAGTTTACATGGGTGCCAACATGAATGAAACGAAGGGACAAGGGAGAGCCGGGCAAACGAGTTGCACGAATGTGCACAAAGCCAACCTTGGGTCAGAACTTAGCATTTTTGATATGGGCTCGTTCGCCCAGGCATGCCCTCGCCCAACCTGCCTGAATGAGTTTACATGGGTTCCCACACGACCCAAACGAAGGGACGAGGGAGAGTCGGGCAAACGAGTTGCATGAATGTGCACAAAGCCAACCTCGGGTCATAACTTAGCATTTTCAATACGGGCACGTTCACCCAGGCGCGCCCTCACCCAACCTACACAAAAAAGTTCACACGGACGCCCTTGCCCGACCCACCCGAATGAGTTGACACGGACGCCCTCAAATGACCCGCCCGAACGAGCTTACATGGGCGCCCAAATAATCGAAACAAAGCGAAAGCGGAGAGCTAGGAAAATGAACCACACGAACGTGCACAAAGCTAACCTCGGGTCACAACTTAGCATTTTTTATACGGGCTCATTCGCTTGGGCGTGCCCTCACCCAACCCGCCCAAATGAGTTCACACAGACGCCCTCACCCGACCCACCCGAACATGCTCACACGGACGCCCTCGCCTGACCCGCCCGAATGAATTTACATTGGCATCGACAAGACCGAACCGAAGGGACTAGGGAGAGCTAGGAAAATGAGCTGCACAAATGTGCATAAAGCCAACCTCGGGTCACAACTTAGCATATTTGATACGGGCTCTTTTGCCCGGGCATGCCCTCTCCTGACCTGCTCGAATGAGTTGACATGGACACCCTCAAACGACCCACCCGGATGAGTTTACATGGGTTCCCACACGACCGAAATGAAGGGACAAGGGAGAGTCGGGCAAACGAGCTGCACGAACATGCACAAAGCCAACCTCAAGTCACAACTTAGCATTTTTTATATGGGCTCATTCGCTCAGGCATGCCCTCACTCGACCTGCCCGAATGAGTTTACATGTGCGCCCACATGATAGAAACGAAGGGACAAGGGAGAGTTGAGGAAACGAGCTACACAAAAGTGCACAAAGCCAACCTCGGGTCACAACTTAGTATTTTCAACATGGGATCATTCGCCCGGGTGCGCCCTTGCCTGACCCACCCGAGCGAGTTCACACGGATGCCCTCACTTGACTTGCCCAAACGAGTTGACATGCACGCCCTCAAATGACTCACCGAAATGAAGGGACAAGGGAGAGCCAGCCAAACGAGCTACACAAATGTGCACAAAGCCAATCTTGGGTCACAACTTAGCATTTTTTGATACGGGCTCATTTTCCCAGGCGTGCCCTCACCCGACCCGCTCGAACGAGTTGACACGGATGCCCTCGCCCAACTCGCCCGAACGAGTTGACATGGACGCCCTCGCCCGACCCGCCCGAACGAGTCTACACGGACGCCCTCGCCCGACCCACCCGAACGAGTTGACACTGACGCCTTCAAACAACCCACCCGAATGGGTTTACATGGGCACCCAAATGACCGAAACAAAGTGACAAGGGAGAGCGAGGCAAACGAGCTGCACAAACGTGCACAAAGCCAACCATGGGTCACAACTTAGCATTTTTGATATGGGCTCATTCACCCAGGCGCACCCTGCCCCGATCAGCCGGAACGAGTTCACATGGATGTCCTCGCCCAACCCGCCTAAACAGGTTCACACGTACGCCCTCGCCTGACCCGCTCAAAAGAATTTACATGGGCGTCGACACCACTGCACTGAAAGGACAAGGGAGAGCAGGAAAACAAGCTACACGAGCGTGCGCAAAGCCAATCTCGGGTCACACCTTAGCATTTTTTATATGGGCTCATTCACCCAGATGTCCTCGCTCGACCCACCTGAAAAAGTTGACACGGACATCCTCAAACGACCCACCCGAACGATTTTACATGGGCGCCCAGACGACCGAAACGAAGGGAAAAGGGAGAGCCAGACAAACAAGTTGCATGAAAGTGCACAAAGCCAACGTTGGGTCACAACTTAGCATTTTCAATATGGGCTTGTTCGCCCAGGAGCGCCTTCGCCCGACTCGCGCGAACAAGTCCACACGGATGCTCTTGCCCAACCCCCCCAAATGGTTTGACACGCACGCCCTCAAATGACCCACCCGAATGAATTTACATGGGTGCCCAGATGACCAAAACGAAGCGACAAGGGAGAGCAGCCAAATGAGCTGCACGAATGTGCACAAAGCCAACCTTTGGTCACAACTTAGCATTTTTTATACGAGCTCGTTTACCTAGGAACCCTTGCCTGACCCGCCTGAACGAGTTCACACGGACACCCTCGCCCAACCCGCCTGAATGCATTGACACGGACACCCTCAAATGACCCGCACAAACGAGTTTACATGGGCTCCCACACAACCGAAACGAAGGGTCAAGTGAGAGCTGGGGAAACGAGCTACACGAATGTGCACAAAGCCAACCTTGTGTCATGACTTAGCATTTTTGATATGGGCTCATTTTCCTGGGCGTGCCCTCGCTTGACCTACCCAACAAGTTCACACAGACGCCCTCGCCCGACCCAACCGAACAAGTTCACACGAACGCCCTCGCCCGACCAGCCTGAACGAGTTGACACGGACGCCCTCAAATGACCCACCCAAACGAGTTTACGTGGGTGCCCACACAACCAAAATGAAGAGATAAGGGAGAGTCGGGAAACTGAGCTGCACGAACGTGCACAAAGCCATCCTCGGGTCACAACTTAGCATTTTTGATATGGGCTTGTTCACCTAGGCACGCCCTCGCTCGACCCACCCGAACGTGTTTATATGGACACCCTCCCTTGAACGACCTGCCCAAACGAGTTGACATGGACACCCTCGCCCGAGCCGCCCGAATGAGTTGACAAAGACGTCCTCGCTCGACCAGCCCGAATGAGTTTACATGGGCGCCCACACTACCGAAACGAAGGGACAATGGAGAGAAAGGAAAATGAGCTTCACAAACATGCACAAAGGCCACCCTAGGTCACAACTTAGCATTTTTAATATAGGCTCGTTTGCCTGGGCATTCCCTCTCCCAAACCGCCCGAACGAGTTTCCACGAACGCCCTCGCCCGACCTGCTTGAATGAGTTGACACAAACGTCGTCGCATGACCTGCCTGAACGAGTTTGCACGGATGCCCTAGAACGACCCACCGGAACGAGTTTGCATGGATGCCCTCTCCCAAACGACCCACCCGAATGATTTTTCACAGACCCCATCTCCCGAACGACCCGCCCGAACGAGTTTGCATAGAAGCCCTCGCCCGACCCACCCGAATGAGTTTGCACAGACGACCTTGCCCGACTCACCCGAATGAGTTTTCACAGACGACCTCACCCCGACCTACTCGAATAACTGCGCCCGAACGAGTTTACATGAATCCCCTCGGCCGACCCACTTGATCGAGTTTACACGGGCGCCCTCAAAAGACCTAGTTGAATGAGTTTACATGGCAAACGACTTTCCCAAATGAGTTTAGATGGGCACCCTCAAACAACCCGCCAGAACGAGTTTACATGGAAAATGCCCGCCCGAACGAGTCTTTACATGGAAAACAACCCACTCGAATGAGTTTACATGGGCTCTGACACACAAACAAAACGAAGGCACAAGGGAGATTCGGGAAAATGGGTAGCACAATCGTGCACAAAGCCCACCCCTGGTCACAACTTAGCATTTTTTAAATGGCCACATGTGCCGTGGGCACCGTCACACGACCTGACCCGACCTGCCCCAATGCGTTTGCATGGGCACCAACACACGACACGTCCCGACCCCCCTGAACGAAATTTGGGGTTTCCATGGGCGCATGACACGAAAAAAAAATTTGGGTTTCCGTGGGCGCACGACCCAAAAGAAGGCACGAGGGAGTGTCAGGAAAACGGGCGACGCGAATGTGCAGAAAACACATGGGTGATCACGACTTAGCGTTTTTGGCATGGCCACGTGTGCCCGGGCACCCACACATGGCACGACACGACCCGACCCAACCCACCCGAATGTGTTTGCATGGGCACCCACACATGACACGACACGACTTGACCCGACCCAAACAAAATTTTGGGTTTCCTTGTATGCACAACCTGAACGAAATTTGGGGATTCCATGGGTGCGCGACCCGAATGAAGGCACAAGGAAGCGTCGCGCAAACGGGCCGCACAAACATGTATAAGGCACACAGGGGGTCATGACTTAGCATTTTGGCACTGCCAGGTGTGCTCGAGCACCCACGCACGGCATGACTTGACCCGCCCGAATGCAATTTGGGGTTTCCATGGGTGCACGACCCGAACGAAGGTACGAGGGAGCGTCGAGCAAACGGGTCACGCGAACGTGCACAAGGCACACGGGTGGTCACGCCTTAACATTTTTTGCATGGCCACATGTTCCCGAGCACCCACGCATGGCACGGAATGACTCGACCTGACTCGCCTAACCACGTTTGCACGGGCACCCACACACTCCACGACCCGAACCGACTCGCCCAAACGCATTTGCACGGGCACCCACACACGACACGACACGACCCGCCCGAACAAAATTTTGGGTTTCCATGTGTGCACGTCCAGAATGAAATTTGGGCTTTCCATGGGTGCACGACTAAAATGAAGGCCTGAGGGAGGGTCGGGCAAATGGGACGCGTGAACGTGCAGAAGACACACGGGCGGTGACGACTTAGAATTTTTGGCACGGCCACGTGTGTCGAGGCACCCACACACGGCACGGCATGACCCAACCCATCCTAGGCGAGCTGACCCGACCCGCCCTGGGTGAGCTAACCTGATTCGCCCGAACAAAATTTGGCGTTTCCATGGGTGCATGACCCGAACAAAGAAGGCACACGGGCGATCATGACTTAGCATTTTTAGCATGGCCATGTGTGCCTGGGCACCCACACACAGCATGACATGCGATGACTCGGCCTGCTCGAAGGAAATTTGGGGTTTGAATGGGCGCACGACCCAAATGGAGGCACGAGGGTAGGAATATCTTTGACTCTAATACATAAATATACCTCGTGTAACATGCCCTTAAGGTCTTCAACATTTTATTTTGACTATTTATAACACTTTAACATGTGCTAGGCCTATTTCAATGAGCAAGAAACTCAATGATATATATATATATATATTTCTTTTCTTGAATAAATACAAATATCAAAAGTACACTTATGAAGACTGAACCCAACCCAGTTACGCTTTCTTCAACACCCCCTTTTAACTAGGGAGGTATTCATAAATCATTACAAGGTGTTTGGCTATTTTTTATTCTTGAATAATTCACATAAGAGAAACTGGATTGGAAACCCATCTGTTATAGCATCATAGTAGGAATATCTTTGACTCTAATACATAAATATACCTCGTGTAACATGCCCTTAAGGTCTTCAACATTTTCTTTTGACTCTTTATAACACTTTAACATGTGCTAGGGGTATTTCAATGAGCAAGAAACTCAATGATAAATTATATACATATATTATAATATATAATATATATATATATATATATATAATTATTATGTATGTATGTATGTATGTATTTTCTTGAATAAATACAAATATCAAAAGTACATTTATGAAGACTGAACCCAACCCAGTTACACTTTCTTCAACACCCCCTCTTAACTAGGGAGAAATTCATAAATCATTACAAGGTGTTTGGCTATTTTTCAATCTTGTAATTCACATAAGAGAAACCGGATTGGCAACCCATTTGTTATAGCATCATATTAGCCAACATTGTTCATAGCAAGGCCTTGACTAACAGCTTTATCTCTCATAAAATCAGAGCACAATGTTGGCGAGGCCAATGGCTTATAAACAACTTAGTCATTGTCTCTAAAGGTACATACCCACCCAGGGGTTCCCTGAGTATGACCTTCTAGGACAATTCTTGTCTTTGGTTCCCAGCCCTCAGAGAATATCGCTCCTCTTGCCTACTCTTGTCTTGGATGCCGTAAACATCCTCAAAGAGCATCAAATGCCAAATTATTACTCAATCGTCCCATTCTTTCTTGCCATGTGAAGACAAGAATGTTGTGTCTATCTCTTTCCATTGATTGAGGAAGACATGCCCAAGTTTCCTCTGACAAGGAACTTGCCCAAGCTCCTTTGTAGTTGGGAACTTGTTATAACTCCCTCTTAGCTAGGGACTTGTCCATTCATCAAAAATGTCTTCTTCATGGGTCCTTCAGCCACTTGAGCTCCTTCTTTCCTTCGATGTCATGAAGTCTTTGTTTGAACTTATTCTTGGTAGGGTAATGGCCATCAATCACTTTCCCTCCTGGTTTGTCATGTCATTGCTCCCTTCATGGAAAGTGGCCTTCTTCATATATATCAGGTCCTTTTTCTCATCTAGCTACTCCTTTGTCATCTTGTCTATCCTTCATAATACTTATCACATGGATGCTTGGTTGTACTCACTTTTTCCCATACTTTGATTAAGTGGCCCTTCATGACTTCATCATGATATAGCTTCAACACCAAATGGTGCTTTTGTTGGATGGCCTCTTCATCATGACATATTTGTAGAGTTGAATTGGTTATATGTACCTTACTATCTCTGAGGCCTTCGTAGGTGTCAAGGGTCCTTTATCTTTTTCTTCCTTTGTCAGAGTTACCATGCCTTCTTTCGAGAGATGTTGAGGAATCTTGTCAAATAGTTATTCTTTGTGATCGCAATGTTCTTCACATGCTTGATCTCTTTCTTCATTTGCTTCTTATTGGATTGATTAGTCAACCACCTTATACTCCTTATGAGAGCACTTCTTCATGTTTACCTTTACACCACTGTAGTACATGCCTCCGAGCATGTCGTTGGAAAAAGAGATCCTTTTATTCTTGATCGCGATTCTAGAACTTTTCCCATGACCCAATCAATATATATGATGACACGACTTAAACTTTGATGCATACATACCTCATCTGGATTATGCTTTTATCATCTCAGCTTTATTTGATAGTTCTCCTTGATTGGTGTTGCCTTTCTTGATTCATCTGCTCTTGCCTGTATATCATCCTGTCATGTGGAATGAGTCAATCTTGCCGACAAGATAGACCTTCCTAGAATCTAAAGAAGACCTAATGACAAGAAAACCAACCAGACACTATCTTTCTCTAAATGTGCTTTTATAAATAATGGAAAACAAGTGTGTTTAAGGCCTACCTTATATCCAACGCAATTTTGGGGATGCCCTTGCTTCTTTGATCCAAATGAGTTCCTTTATCGCGAACCTGCAAACACAAACAAGGCAAATGATTAAATAGCACCTGAAAAACCAATATTATAAAACATATTTAACTTGAAAGTCAAGGAGTTCATGAAACAAATAACATGAGATACTTGTTGAGAAAAATGAGCCTGATTGTATTAATTCAAAAGAAGAAGAACTTTACAACCTTTGCCTTGACGTTGTACAAGCTCCTCCCAGGGTCCAACAAGAAGTCTCCTTTACTTTGACAAGCTTTACTCACTCCCCAATGAAGCCAAAAAGGTATGTGATCTCTCCTCTTAAGCTCAACTAAGAAGTCTTGATTTCACCAGCATTTACCCTAAAAAATGTTCATCTTCTAACCTCTCTAGCCACTAACCCAATTCCTCAATTTATAGTGCAATGGAGGGAAGTTACTAGGTCCTCCTTCAAAGGGATAGAATCCTCCTTCAAAGGGATAGCTCCTCCTAACAAGGGATTAGCTCCTTCTCTTTTGGGATGCATGAACCACTTTGGAGCGAACAATCCACGTCAAAGTTCCTTCTAGAATCATCTAGAATTAACCCAAAGTGAGTTTTTAAAGATAAAAATTGTGCCTTTTGACTTTCGCAGGGGTACGCACCCTCCCCTTTACATACAGAGCGTATAAGTACGCAGGTACTCTAAACAAAGAGCGCGGGCCTGCAGGCAAAAGTGAGAGAAAGTGCGGAACCAGAGTTACATTGCTTTTTGATGTCTTTCTCTCATTTCCAAAGCTTGTTTTGAAGAGATGAGGTCTGAGACTTGCT
>APFE030064169.1:395-18588 GCA_000404065.3 Pinus taeda
CAAGCAAAGTACAACATATTTGGCCTGTGAAATGCCAATCATGAAATATGAATACCTGCTGCAGCAGGAGCTAACAGACCACACTGCCTGTCCAATCAGCATCAGTATATCCAAGTAGTCTCGCATCTCCGACAGTGTATCATAACCCATTAGTAATTGTGCCACGAAGATATCTCAGAAGATTCTTGGCATCAATCCAATGAGGCTCAACCAAATATGAGCTCATAATGCTCATTGCAAAACGTATGTTCGGATGGAGGTTCACCAAGAACATCAATGCGAATGAGTTTATGAAACTCAAAGGCATTTCCCAAATTTGGTACGACGTCACTACCATATAACTTCTGAAAGTTAAGATCCTTGAGGTAGTCACAGGTTTGCAGTCCACCATACCAAATCTTTTCAGAATCTTCACCACATATTTTCCTTGAGATAGGAAAATTTCCCTTGGCTTCTCCCACATTTCAAGTCCTTGGTTCTTCATTTCAAATTCAGAAGCCAACTCCCTCTTACATTTTTGAATGAGAGGGTATGCACTTGTTATAAAGAGATCATCCACGTATAGCACCAGTCTAAGAGGTTTGTCACCTTCAACCTTAAAGTAAAGGTTAGGATTGACTTCACTCCTAGTGAATCCCAGCTTCATCAAGTAGCTATCGATCCTCTCATACCATGCTCGGGGTGTTTGCTTCAGCCCATAGAGAGCCTTCTTCAACCTGCATACATTAGATTTTCAATCATAAATCTCAAATCCTTCGGGTTGCTTCACATAGACCTCTTCTTTGATCGAACCATGCAAGAATGCGATCTTGACATACATCTGATGTAGGTTCCATCCTTGGGAAACCACAAGGGCTATGATCAAGTGGATGGTCGTATATTTGGCAACAGGTGCAAATATCATAGTTTATACCTGCCTTCTGGGAGAAACCACGAGCAAAAAAACGAGCCTTATAATTTTCCGTACTTCCATCTGTTGCATGCTTTATCTTGTAAAGGCATTTAGAAGTGACAATTGTCTTGTCCTGGGGTCTGGGAACTACTTCCCAGAAATCATTCTCCATAATAGACTCATATTCTATGGTCATAGCATCCTTCCATACTTGATGCTTGACGGCATCTAAGAATGATGAAGGCTCATTTTGCATGATCGTACTCATGATGGTTAGGTATCCCTGATACCTGTTAGATTTCTTACTTTGACAGAAGGTTCCTCGGGGTGCAACATGTCCTTCGGCATCATTAAGTATCCCCCTAAGCCATGAAGGCCTCTTCCTAGAAGAGGAAGGCTCAGGTGGATAACTAGGATCCATGGGTTCCTCCACATCAGGCATTATCTATCCATAGAGACAACTTCCACAATCATACAGTTCTTCCTTTCTGCCACACCATTCAGATCAGTATGTGGTGTAGTAGTCTCCCTCTTAATGCCAGCCTCAGACATGCCTGAGTGAACCAACTGTAATATATCAGAGGTCTCGCTTTGGCTTGAGGGGAATGGTCACCTTTTGAGCTTTCCTTCAGCACATACTAGACATACACCTTCTTTCTCTACTCAGAATTTAGGCATCCCTATCACCATTTGTCTTATACCGAGTAGAGCTTTTATAATGAAGGTGGGAAAACCTTTGATGCCAAAGTTCGGACCAAATAGTTGTGTCATAAGACATGACACCTAGCGGACTTCCATCGACCTGATATAATGAATCAACATGAAACCCAATAGTAAAGGCATCTTTAACATTATTTTTCCATATATGTACCTTGCCATCGCTGAAGGTTACCTTGTAGCCTTTGTCTTCCATTTCCAAGATGGACACCAGGTTCTTTTTTTGAGGTCAGGTGCATTTAATACATCCTGGAATTTCTAGCCTTCTTGAATGGTTGTCCTCTTCCTTGATTCCCAACTCTCCTCTTACCTTTGCTATTGAATTTTTCATTCCTTTGATTGCCATCAGAGGGATTTTGATCATCATCCTCGTGTGATTCCTTTCTATCAAGGCACTCCCTTGCATAGTGACCTGCTTTATCGCAAACGTAACATCATCCTTTTCTTCCATCCTTAGGTCTAGCCTTTCCTTTTGATTTAGTCCCATAATTATTTATTTTCTTAGCATGAGAAGAAAAGGCAGCGGGAGGACCTTTAGGCATGGACATTTCTTGCTCTTGCTCGAGCTTTATTTTCACCTCAACTCTGATACCATGTTAAGTTATGGTATGTTCTATGCTTATAATAGTTTACTTATTTTCTTATTATTTCATACTAGCAATCACTTGTACATAAAGTAAAGCGTATATAGAACATTAAACGATCGACAGAAAACAAGCCAAGACAAGAGACACAAGATGTGGCGGCTAGCCAGGGACAAACCCCACAATGTGTGGGGAAACCCTTTGATCAAATATTCTTTTACCTTCAATAATTCAGCAGAGAAAAATAGTACAATAAATCTGATTTATATCAGCAGTAGCAAACCCTAGATCAGCAACATCAGCATTAGCGGCTTCATCATCAAACTAGGGCAGATGATATCTTACAAACTGACCGTCGGATCAGCTTGATTCGACCACCAAAAGTTGAGGCTTCTAGAGGAGGTTCAGATGAACCTACAGTGCAATTTAGATGAGGAAATCTTCTAGTCCATGCAGGTCAAACTTTACTTCTGCAATTGCAACTTCAGTTTCAACAGCTTCCTTCAAACTAGGGCAGTCGATATCTTGCAAACCGTCTGTCAAATTGACTTGATTCCACCACCAAAAGTTGTTGATTTCAAAGGAGGTTTAGATGAACCTACAGCATAGTTTAGATGAGGATATATTCTATTCCACGCAGGTCAAACTTTACTTCTGCAGTTGTAACTTCAATTTTAGCAACTTCCTTCAAACTAGGGTAGTCGATATCTTGCAAACCGTCTGTCGGATTGACTTGATTCCACCACCAAAAGTTGTGGCTTTTAGAGGAGGTTCAGATGAACCTACAACACAATTTAGATGAGGATATCTTCTAGTCCACATAGGTCAAACTTTACTTCTGCAGTTGCAGCTTCAGTTTCAGCAACTTCTGGCTTCACATGTGTGAGGGAGAGACCCTTTTCTGCATAGTAGAGAAGAGACTCTTTTCTATGCAGTAGAGAGAGAGAGAGATGTGATGAGATGAGTGAGTGCAAATGAGGAACAGTCCTCATGTATTTATACACAATTATTGATTTTTGAATATATGCGACTGTTGGGCTTTTGAGCCTACATGAGTTGTAGGTCGGCTTGATAATAATTCCATAATCAAAATAAATTCATATCTCCATGAATACTTATCGGAATCGCATGATATTTATATCAATATTACACCTATCTACAAGAGGAATCTAATAAAAATATTATTAGCCTTGAATAAGATGACCCACATGAAGTTTGGCCCTAGTTTCCAATTTTAACAAAACAAAACTATGCTAACATGTAGACTCGAGTTTGATTGCACAAACAACACTGCAAAATACGAAGCTCTAGTCCAAGGACTCTACAAGGCAATCAGATTACATATCAAGTATCTACAAGTCTTCGGAGACTCTGAGATTGTTATTAAACAGGTACGAAATACTATAAATTATGTATCAGGTCATTTGAAGCATTATCAATCTTTAGTGCAAGATCTGACTGAACATTTTATAGCATTTAAGATTTCACCTATTCCCAGACTCCAAAATGCTAGTGTTGACCTCCTAGCTAATTTAGCCCCCAAGCTCATTCCCTCAGAAGACTATAGCCCAGACAGATTCTCAATCGAATTGATATTTAGGCCCTCCATCCCTGATAATGTTACAAACTCGAGAATGTTCAACGATGATCCTGATATTGTAAGTTTCCTGACATTGGAAGGATATTACACTAATCAGATAATTGATGAAGACCAACATGAAAAATAGTTACAACAAGAAAGCACTAATAATGCTATACCAAAATCTATAGTCAATTTGGAAGACCTATATGATTTGAAAGACCTATTGAAGAGATCTACCAATTCAAAACTTCAGAGTTTAACTCTAAACCATGAATTAGTAAATCTAGGAATGGATACTAAGCCACAAAATATCAACCTAGGTCTTGGCCTAGCCCTAGAGGAAAAGTTAGCCTATGTTCGACTCCTGAAACAATATAAAAGTGTCTTTGCCTGGAACTACGATGACCTTAAGACTTACGACACTTCGATCATTCAGCATACTATCCCAATGATAGCTGATGAAAAACCTGTCCAGCAAAAGCTGAGGAAGATCCATCCTAATCTGGAAATTCAAATTAAATTAGAGCTTAATAAGTTATTGAAAGACAAAATTATTTTTCCCATTCAACATTCTAGATGGGTTTCCAACTTGGTTCTTGTTAGAAAGAAAAACAGAGATATTAGAATTTGTATTGACTTTCGAAATCTTAACAAAGCCTGCCAAAAGGATAATTTTCCCCTGCCTCCTATGGAACAAATATTGCAAGTAGTTGCAGGATCAGAATTAATGTCTTTTTTAGATGGTTTCTCCGGCTACAACCAGGTTCTAGTCAATCCTGACGATCAACTAAAAACCACATTCAAAACCAAATAGGGGTACTTATGCATATCAAAAAATGCCTTTTGGTCTCATCAACGCTGGCGTCACATTTCGAAGGGCCATGGATATCGCTTTTAAGGGATTAATAAACAAATCAGTGGTGATTTACTTGGATGACATAACAGTATATTCTAAAAAACGTGGTAATCACCTTAGAGACTTAAAATAGATCTTCCAACATTGCCAAAGTTATGGGATTTCACTTAACCCAAAAAATTCCTTTTTTGCATTAAGTGAAGGAAAGCTTCTTGGATTTATAATGTCAAAATCTGGAATCCATATTGATCCTGATAGAATTAAGGAAATTTCTGAAATATCTTTGCCACACAATAAGAAAACCATGCAATCCTTCCTTGGCCAGATTAATTTTGTTAAAAGATTTTTTCCAAACTTCTCAAGGATTGTGTCACCATTACAAGCAATGATAAAAAAGAATTCACTTTTCAAATGGGGCCAAGGGGAATATGAAGCGTTCAATATGATTAAGCAAGCAATTATTAATGCCCCATCCTTAGCGACTCCAAATTTTTCTGATCCTTTTATTTTGTATACATTTGCCTTTGATAAGTCATATGCTGCGATACTCACTCAAGCCAATCAAGACAAGGCAAAAGCCCCAATTGCCTTCTTTAGTTCAAATCTGCAAGGGGCTAAATTAAATTATTCTAACGTTGAGAAACAAGCTTATGCTGTTTTCAAAGCGATCAAATATTTTAGACCCTTTCTTCTTAAAACCCATACAAAGATCATAGTATCGTTTCTAGCGGTAAGACATCTCTTAGTACAGAAAGATGTGGGTGAAAAGAGAGCAAATTGGGTCACTGCCTTGCAAGAATACGATGCTGAGATTAGGCCAACAAATATTGTAAAAGGACAAGGCTTTTGCAAGATGTTGGTTGGAGCATCGCTTATTTCTGAAATATCATCTCCAAATCAGGAGGTACAAATGTATGAGGTAAGCCTAAATGATATTGAATCAAGATATACTGATATCATATTTTATCTAAAGAACGGATATGCTCCTTCAAATCTAGATTATACAAAGAAAAAATCTTTAAGATTGAAGGCTAAGCAGTATCAACTCGTAAATGATGTACTTTTTAAGATGAATTATGATTCTGTTCTCCTTCGATGTCTTAAGAAATCTAACGCTAAAAAGATGTTGCAGGAATTCCATGATGGACCAGCAGGTGAACATTATGCGGGAGATGCTACAACACATAAAATTTTGCGCGCAGGATATTATTGGCCTATACTATTTAAAGATGCGCATAGCTATGTAAGGAAATGTCAAGTTTGTCAAACTGTTGTTGGAAGACAAAAGAAACCATCATCGCCTTTGCAACCAGTCAATATCAATCAACCTTTTGATCAATGGGGATTGGATATAATAGGTGAGATCGTTCCTCACTCTTCTAAACAACATAGGTATATCCTTACAACTACAAATTATTTTACTAAATGGGTAGAAGCAGTTCTGCTGAAACAACCAATGATGAACACATCATTGATTTCATATATCAGTTCATAATCACTAGGTTTGGTTTACCCTCTGCTTTAATGTTTGATAATGCATCATATTTTTATGACAATGCTATGACTGAATTTGCACTTAAAAGAGGTTTTAAGCTTAAATATTCTGCCAATTATTAACCACAAAGGAACGGGTTGTCCGAATCAACAAATAAAAATTTAATCAGAATAATTAAGCCAACTATCGATCAAAATCATAAAAATTGGCACAAATATTTGATGTATGCTTTATGGGCAGACCGAATAACCCAAAAGGCTTCTATTGGCACTTCTCCCTTTAATTTAGTTTATAGGAAAAAAGTAGTCCTCCCAACTCATCTAGCAATTCCTTCTTTGGCCTTAGTTCAGTTTATCGACGAAACACCAACTTCATCTTTAAAACTAAGACAATTGCAAATCCTTAAGCTAGAAGAGCAACGAGAACAGGATAAAATCACACACGCTCATCATCAAGCATTAGTAAAGGCTTCCTTCGATTCAAGCATGGTATCTAGGAAGGATTTTCAAATTGGAGATTTAGTTTTGAAATAGGATAAGGCTCGTGAGGAAAAATGAAAACATTCTAAATTCCAACGAATATGGCTTGGCCCATTCCAAATTGTGGAAATCATAGGTCCATTCACTTTCATGTTGCAAGATTTAGCAGGGAAAAGAGAATCTTTACCTATTAATGAGCAAATACTTGAAAAATACTTTCCATAGAAGATGACCTCTTCTATTTTTGTAAATTAGTGTTTATAGCTTTATTTTGACAATAAAACAAATTTTAAATGGTTAACTTTGGGAATTCACAAAAAAAATTAGTGTTTCTTTTAGATTTTGTTTTTCGCTTGTATAAATAGAATTGATTTGGAAAATCGATCATTATTATTGAAGCATACAGTGAAATGCCACATGCCTGAAAATGTTACTAGTTTCAACCTGGTGAATTTTGATGAAAACAACCTTTAGTGGGAATTTGTTTTATATCAATCAATGAAAAGCATCAATAACAAAACAAAGATTCTCTGTAGAAAAGCTCTTTCCAAAAAAATCTATAATTGTGGTCCATAGCTATTCTTAAGGAACCAATGACTTCCTCCCCACCTAGGGAATTACAAGTTTCAAGGAATAATCCAATGATACACTCTAAGCTTAAAGAATAAGAGGTCTCATCACGAGCCGACTTATCATGATCATAGATATTATGACTTGCTTACGTTGCTAAAATTGCATACCAAAACAGGGCAATGACTCAAGATTGTTGCAATCAAAAGACAAGGGATCTCATCACGAGCTAGCTTGTTCAGCAAAGTTATAAATCAAGTGAATGGCAATGTTATAATTTGGCTACCAAACCAAGACATTGTTCTTTAAGAATTAAAAGAAAACAAAAAACAAGTGTGGATATGGATTCATCTTTGAAATTGTATATTTCTCCAAGTAGGATACAGGATCATTGGTGGGTAATAGGTAACCCTGTCGAGGCTATGAATGCCTATTGGTAGCAGAGGCTCTACCTATGACAAATGAGCATACTTAAAACTGATCTACAGAGAAGCCTTTGTTTTTATCTTTATAAACCAAGCAGTGGTTGATGTAAATACGATGACTAGCTTTGGGAAGTAAATAATCAGAGTTAAAAAACTACCATTAACAGCTGAAAGCATGATGCACTTTATATTTCTATAATAAATTTTGATTTTCCAGAAAACTTTTCTGTTTTGGAAGTTTAGAAAATTCAAAAGATAATCAAAGATAATTGGTTCTTCCTAGTGAATCACCAATTGTTGTGGCCAGCAACAACCCCCCTTTTTATTTAGTTTTAGTAATAAAGCTAAATAAATGGGGACCCTTCTAAAAAATAGAAATTAGCACTTATGTTTCCCTTTGAATAAAACATGCTATCATAAACTTAGGAAAACACCCGCAAAACCTAAAAAAAAACTTAAGTTTTATGATAAGTTCCAAATAAAATCGTTCTCTTAACGATAAAACATCACATCGCAAAGGGTAATGGGGAACATCCTATAAACAAGCTTTCAAAATTACGAAAACGCGATGCGAGATCATGCGCCTTAAAGAATCATCACACATCGCGGATTTCATACGCTGCAAGTATTACCTAAGGTAAAATATCCTGATCCGGCGATATGTGATAAGGCATCTCACAAATTGCATATCGCAGACGCATAAGGTAATAAATGATTGTTGACAAAACGAATTAGCGATATTGTGAAGCAAATCGCAAAATCGCTTTATCGCAGATCTGCAGGGCTCATCATTCAATAAAGTTTTTCTCGTAATCTGATACCGAGTTATGGGCATTTAATGTCAATTTAGTGGTTAGTTGATAGTCATTTATGAGATAAGATTTAGATCTGATCGAAAGGTTGTTTCACGTAAGGTGATATATTTGATATAATTTCGGCATTAAGAGCTTCCCATCACCTTATCTTTTACCATTATTCTTTCCTTGCTTGTAAATTTGTAGGAGCGGCAAGCAGAGTAATATAAGCAACAGAGTGCAGAACGTAATGGGAAAGAAGGGAAAAGCTTCGGTTGCAGGGAACAAAGAGATGACGCCCTTATACACAGACACCACTTGCAACAGAGATGCCGACATAACTACATGGGAAGGTATGTACAGTCTGCTCGAAGGAGAAAAGCCGAGAGTTATGGAGGTTAAAGCAACAACAAACTCACGCGGGTCGTCTGAGGCATCAATTATTGAACTTGCATGTTCGTTCTTGCACCGGATAGAGGCAAGACCTAAGATTCTTCCATACACAGACATAGTCAAGTTGGTACTAGAAAGTGCTGATATATCAGACAGACAATTCAAGTCTTGGAGCCAAGACCTCATCGAGTCATTCACTTCACAAGATTTAAGGCTTATGTATCATCTACTAGAGCCGCAGGCAAGCTACAACAAACAGTTTGTGGAGAAGTTCGCCAAGGAAAACGAAGATTTAGCGAAGTGCACCAAGAACTGGTTAGTAAGGGAAGAATCATTGAAAAAGGGCAAAGCGCACTGACCTAGACCCATCGAGATCGTGCAGGAGGAAAAACTAGCGCCTGGAAAGCCCGGATCAAGAAAAGGAAGCAGTTTCTGATGCGCAATTAGTGCTTATGGGAAAAACCCCTCAAGAAGGAAAGCCCCCAAGTGCTCGGTCACATGTAAGCTGGAAAACCACGGGGAAAAGTGCTAAAGGCTAAAGGCGGGACCCACACTCCAAAATCCGACAGTATTTATCGGGTGCACCCCTGGGCGGTAAGCGGATTTGGCTGAAACCTAGCGATTCCATTCAATGCCCGACGTGTGGCAATGAAAGAAGCAGTGGCAGTGGCAAACAATGTCATTGACTGTGTCAATAAAAACCTGCAAGAGCAAACCTCATTTTAGAGACTGCACTGGGATTTCTCCTAAAGGCACATCAACTACAGACAAGCTAGAAACAAAAAGCTAAGGAAAGAGCAGAGTCCATCAAGAAGTTAACCAAGTTGAATTGGGAAACTTACTGGCAATACTTGGTTAAACTACAGAGTCAATGCATGACTCTCAAATGCCTTATAAACTCTGCCAAGAAGATAGCGCCAGCACTTGCCGATTCTGTTTTCGCAGCGCAACTAAAATCGGAGGTCGGACAACTGACGCTCCTCAAGCAGATGCTGAATGCTTGCGATCTCAAAGAACATATACATAGATAGCTAATTCCAGATTCAATTTTAGTTTTAGTTTTGATTTATTTTTTCCTTAGATGAGGACGGTCATTTAAAGCCTCCTCTTATATTTTTGTAATAAACTATTTTTAGTATTTAGGAAGTAGCATTTTAACCCCTCTCATGCATTTAGAGAAGGGTCCTGAAATTTGTCAAAAACATTTCCTCAGAACATGCACTTTTGCACCCTCAGAAGAGTTTTTGATGAATGAACGGAATGAGATTTATTGATATCTGTGTTTAATGTCTGCTACTGAAATGCACTTTTGTGCTCTTAGTAGATATTGAATTAGGAAGAAATAAATCTATATTGTTGAAGCTAATGAGTAGAACTTGTTATCAATAGCACTTTTATCTCTTAATGATTTCTGCTTATGTGTCAAAGTAATATTCTATGTTCAGTTATTTATATATGAAATCTTAAATGCTTGAGTTATCATTTGGCACTTTTGTATGGTGATGACTATTATGTTTATGCTCAATATATGAATGACTTATTATGCGATATGTTTCTCACAATTGTTTCGGCTAACTTTTTATACGAAACAATTCATTTTTATCGAATTCTTTTCTTGTAGCGATTGAATGATCTTTATTACCAATTGTTGTTAGAAATTATTTTAGATCGCATAAGTAAAAAGTTGAATCTCGGGTTAGTTTTAGACTTAAACATTTATGTTCATTAGAATACAATTGCATGTTTTAAATTAGACAGATTAAAAGCATTTTACTTAGAAGTCTTTAGAAAATAGAAATATCAATTCTTATCAACACACACACAAATTGGGAAACTGGTCCCATTATCCCCAATCGGACCCACCATCCCAAACGGAAAAGAAGCTGCTTTCAAGGTCTAGACCGAGTGGGTATCCCCCTTGTTGTAGACCCGATTTTCGGGGCTTCAACGCAACCAAGCAAATGTTCGGGTAAATAGCACTCAAACTCCACATGAACTTTGGTATGGTAAGACTCCTACTGTAAAATACTTTAAAGTTTTTGGAAGCAAATGTTATATCAAAAGGACTAATGAAAAACTTGGTAAGTTTGAGCCTAGAGCAGATGAAGGTATTCTTCTTGGTTACTCTTCCTGAAGTAAAGGATATAAATGTTATAATAAAATACTTGGGAAAAATGTTGACAATATTGATGTTGTAGTTGATGAAGCATGCAAAAATCCAAAACAGATAAAAACATAAGATTATAACAATGAAGAAGATGGGGATTATTTTCCCACATCAAATCATAATGATATTGAAGAAGAAACCAATGAAGCACTAGAAGAAGAGATAACGATATAATAAAAGACTTAGTCCAGGTATGTTCAGAAAAATCACCCAGAAACTCAAATTTTAGGGGAAAAAGAGGTAGGAGTATAGACAAGAAGAACTATTACAGAGACCTCAAGCTATCTAGCATTACTATCCTCCACTAAACCTCAAAATGTAAATGAAGCATGCAAAGATGAATGTTGGGTCAAGGCCATGAATGAAGAACTTGAGCAAATTGAAAAGAAAAATACTTGGGAATTAGCTGCTAGACCTCATGATAAAAATATTATAGGAACTAAATGGATATTCAAAAACAAGTTGAATGAAAATGGAGAAGTCATTAGAAACAAGGCCAGATTTGTTTGTAAAGGGTATGCTAAACAAGAAGGTATAGATTTTGAAGAAACTTTTGCACCTGTTGCTAGACTTGAAGCCATAAGGATGTTTCTTGTTCTTTCTAGCTTTCAGAAATTCAAAGTATACCAAATGGATGTAAAATGTGCTTTCCTTAATGGAGATTTAGAAGAAGAAGTTTATATTGAACAACCAGAAGGATTCATTCTTGGAAATGATGCAAAACTTGTATGCAGACTCAAAAAGGCTCTCTATGGTCTGAAACAAGCTCCAAGGGCCTGGTATTACCGCCTTTACAAATATCTACACCAACAAGGTTTTTTAAAAGGTTCAGCAGATAGAAATATATATACAAAGATTGAAACTGATAAATTTCTAATTATTGTTGTTTATGTTGATGATATCATTTTTGGCAGCAATGAAGAATCCATGAGTCAGAATTTTGCTTCAGTAATGCAGCAAGAATTTGAAATGTCCTTTCTTGGTGAACTTACCTATTTTCTTGGTCTACAAGTTCAACAAAATAAAGATGGTATTTTTCTTTCACAAACCAACTATCTCAAACAAATATTGAAAAGGTACGGCATGGAAGATTCTAAACCTCTATGTACCCCAATGGTAATAGGATGCAGTCTCAGCTCAAATGATGAATCAACAATAGTACATCAACCAACTTACAGATCCATGATTGGCAGTCTGCTTTATCTAATAGATACCCAACCTGACATCATGCATGCAGTAGGAATAGTTGGAAGATTCCAAGCAAATCCAAAGGAATCACACCTTCAAGCAGTTAAAAGAATTTTCAAATATCTTCAAGGAACTCAGCAAAAGTGTTGATGACAGAAAAAGCACTAGTGGTGGTGCATTCTATATGGGTTCCAGGTTAGTTTCTTGGTTCAGTAAGAAACAAAGTTCAATTGTGTTATCTACAGTTGAAGCAGAATATGTGGCTATTGCACTTGCTGCACACAACTACTTTGGATGATGCAAATTTTGCAAGACATTCAGATCACATGTACTCCACCCATATCCATTCTATGTGATAATACAAGTGTCATCAATATTTCAAAGAATCCATTCATGCACTCCAAGACCAAGCACATACCCATCAAATACCATTTTCTACGTAAACAAATGCTTGAACAAAAGGTCAAATTGGAGTATGTTCCCTCCAAAGAACAAGTTGTTGATATATTCACTAAACCGCTACCCAGAGAGACATTTGAATATCTCAGGCAAAAGTTGGGAGTAGTTACTGCATCATCCTGTTGTTAAATCTATTTTTTTCAGAGAAAGGTTATTATGCACGTGTTTCATGAAGTATAGTCACGTACACAAGCAGGTTTTTGTGGGTCAAGGAGCGTATATGTTTGTTTCAGTTAAGAAAACCAGTGGGGCAGGATTTGATATGGGTGCTCTGACTGATATTGATGATTAATGTCTATCGATATGCTTTGTTCATTAATTTTTATCTTACTGACAAAGATGCCTTGATCATTGACCTATTAACAATGCACAGGTAGCATAGGTTCAGGGGGAGCATTAGCCTTCACATACATTCAACATTGTTGGCATTATGGTTGTTGAGTCCAGCTATGGCTTCAGATATTTATACCATTTGTTGCTTAAGTCATGTAAAAGTCTAGGGTGTGATATGTCTTCTCATACATTTGAATGAGTCCTCTTGGAAAAATGATGTAATTTGTATCCCCACTTTACATGGGATGGCTAATGTAATATTTATTGTTTCTGTCATGTATAAACAATTGGTATATCCCCACTTGGTTGGGTGGATGAGTCAAATTTGGTATATTCCCACTTGGTTGGGAGATGGATGTATGTATGAGGCATTGGTGATAGGAAGGTCATCCTCACATACTTGATTTATAGAGTCATGTTATTCTTTTAGAAAATATTTTTGCAGACTCTGCTTGTGCTCAGGGGGAGCATGGACGGTTTCAGTACATCTCAACATGTACAAAAGGGGAGTTCAATAAGAGAATTCAACATGTACTTAGGGGGAGCATGAACAACATAATGTATGTCATAGGGAGAAAATATCTTGGTCCACCCTTTGCCCTTGATGTCAAAGGGGGAGAGTGACTTGGTATTGTTGTTGCCATCAAGTCCAAAGGGGGAGATTGTTGGCATTATGATATAGGTGTTGTCCTTGATGGAAACTCACTAAGATGAAAGATCACAGTGCAATAGGTCAACAACAAAGAATTACAGATCAGACTCCAAAGAATGAAGAAAGAAAGGGATACGCAAGTTCACCTTGTTCAAGCTGCGTATACACATAGGTTTACTAAACAAAAGGAGCGTATACGTACACACGCATTTTCACAGAAGGAAAAGCGCGCATATCTTGGAAAACCAAAAGTTTTTGGTCCAAGGTATTTGACCCAAGGTAATTGGTCTGAGAAATTTGGTCCAAGGTATTGGTCCTAAGTAGTTTTGGTCCATGGTGTTGAGAAAGGCCTCAAACTATATAAGGAAGAGAAGATAATTAGGCCAAAGTGTGCAAGGCTTTTAATCTCTTATGAAGTGTTGGATCATACATGCAGGTTAATGAGCTTCTGATGGTTTGTTTGATCTGATCTAAGGATGCACCTATATGGCAGATGAAGGTTGATGAACCAGGATCATAAAGGCTTAAAAGTATTATCATTATGTGGTTTGATCGTGAACAGTCTAGATCTTAATATTGACCCATGTTTTATTCTATAAATATGATGATCTGGGTATGTCTGAAGTTTGGGATAGTTGTGATGTTTTAAGTTAACATTTACAGATCTGTACGCAGGTTCACTTTAGTAAAAGAGCGTATACACGCTAGTTCAGCATATCAAAGTAGTGTATACATCATAAATTTGAATTTGCAGATCTGTACGCTGGTTCCTTTTGGTAAAAGTGTGTATACACGCAGGTTCGACACATGGAAGTAGTGTATACCTTATGAAGTATGATGTTTAAAATTTTTGTTTTCTGTTGCAGAGTTCTGGGTTCTGCTTTGGGTTTTGGTGACTGTATTCTGGTGAAAGTGTTTTGAATGATCAAATTGATTGATTGTGATTTGCTTCAGTGATGATGGGTTGTTAAGTGATTGATTGATTCAATTGTGGTTGATTCATATGATTGGGATTCAGTGATTGGTTGATGCAGATGTATTTGATGGTTGTATTGCAGTTATGATTTTCTGAGTTTCAATGTTGTTGATGGGTCCAGTATGAAAATTGAATGAAATGTGGCCTTCAGATTGTGTTGTTGTGTTCCACGAGTATCCAGTCTGAAAATTCATGAAACGTGGTCCCTGGTGGAAGAGTGGAGTATTCTATAGGCTAGCACCTACGTACTAGTAAACATATTGGCTAGTACAAGAGCTAGGGGGTTGTAGCTCCTTTCTAGTAGTAGCTGGAGAATGGGAGAAAGTTGTAGCCTTCTGTAGGTGAGTGCCTACGTACTGGTATGACTCTGCACCAATACAAAATTTTAAACATATTTTCTTATTTAAAAAGAAGACAAAGACGACAACAACAGGTCGTTTTTACCCACATTGAGTTTCCACCTTATATATTGGTGTTCATGTGTGTTGCTTATGTGTGATGCTTTATTCTTCTTTTACTACACTATCTAATAAATCTTTGATATACTGGTTTAAGCTCAATACATGATAAATTGTCTAAATTTGAAGTTCTCTACATATACGCTGGTTGCTTTAAGTACAGTCGTGTGTACACGCTAGTTCACTTCACTGAAGTAGCGTATATGAATCTGTTTGGGAAATAAAATTATAGATCTGATAATATTGATTCACCCCCCTCTCAGTATTATTTCCAACATTCTAGTCTTTCATTCACTTTGTTCTTTAGAACATATACAACTTTCTTTGTCTGTCTGCTTCTATCAATCTTTACTCTGTCTTTAACCTGCAAAACTCAAACCAGAGTTAAATAAAAGAGTACTTGTATGACTTCACAAGTAGTCTCCATCCACTCTTCACATTTGAGTGAACCTCCATTTTCCTCAAGAAAACAAACATCTATGTGCTTTCTTTATGCTTCTGCAATCCCTTCTTAACAGTATCACTTACTCTCATCTTATGTCATGCCTTCTACTTATCATATTCAAATAACCTGATCTCCTCTTGCCTGCATACACATCTTTAAAACATAACACAGAATTTCCTTATTTTTCTCTGATACCAAATGTTTCAAACACCATTCTGATTTGATACCAAATGATGCCAGCCTAAGTTGACTTTACCCACAGTATGCATATAAAATGCATAATCTATTATGTCCCAGGAATTTCAATTTCCCTGCCTAATCAAACCTTCACAAATTAAGGTTGTCTGCTTCTTAATTCAATCTCATGCAGAAATGTTTCTTTTGACTATCCATAGTCTAACCCTTAATTAACCTTTGAGCAGAACTTTACTCGACCTTCATAAATTTTGCTTAATCCTTAAACCTTATTACTTAACCCTCTGATTGATTTCCACCTACCTGCTCGTCTTAATCATACCATGGTCTCCGACTTTGGTTAACTTCACCTAACCCACAAAACCTTAATCTGCTTTATTTCTATTATTTCCTCATATAATAGAAATACACATAAGACACACATAAGCCTTACCTTTTTTTCCATTCCACGGCCTTGGCAGATTTACTGATGCTCACCTTATCGCATCCAACTTCCACCGTTGATTTCACTCCACCAGATCAACGACTGTCGCGTGATCTCCATTCATCCTTTGGAACTAAAATAAACTTAACCCTAGTCCATAACCATATCGGGTTCGCTCAACATATTAACCTGCGTGCACTTTTCCGTGCGATTACCATCTGATCCATCAACCAATGGACGGTCCTGATCACTAGATCTCAACATGGATTTAACTTCACTGTATAAACTCTCATCAGGTCCATTTTTCAAAGATTCCTTAGCACTTTCTTAGCACGCGATATCCGTCCAATCACAAATTCAACGGACAGTCTGATCACCTCCGAACTTCAATTGAATTAAGATATGGTTCATAAAATTCATTGGGTTCATTTTTCACTTACCACTTACGGTTTTTATGCCGCGCGAAAACCTCTTCCGCCTACGAAAACCACTCCCCTCTTTTGATAACACTTGGGTTTAATCTCTAGCGTTCATCTCTTTTACTTTACGTTGTACGACTTAATCTTGGCCGCCCATTGCCTTCAACCTCATTCGTTGATATTATAGATCCAATGGCTCCTGTGCATCGTCACTTCATTTCTTTGTCCTTCTCTTTACTCCGTTTTTATGCCATTTCACAGTGTTATTCTGTGGTTTCGATTTTCTCCAGGGTTTTTAGTCTTTAGTTGTTCTGCAACACAACTCGATCTTGGACTTAACTCCGCATACTTTAATCATTGTCACTCTTGAATCTCAACTATGATCCTTCAAATGGATTCAAGTGACCCAACACGATCCTTCATCCTCGCTTCTTCTCTGTGTTCTACTCGAACTCCACCTGCATACATATACCAATCAGAAACTCTAATTCACGCAAAATTTATCCTTCGATTACTCAATATACACTCACACAATTCAGGAATTAAATTCTTTGTATATATATAAACAAATGATTACATAATGAGACTCTTTGCTTCTCTGGCTTTATTTTCTAGTCAGTGGCCTCTGTTTTCCTACCTGCCAGTAGGCTTACAATTAAACCCCTGACTCCTAACTCTCTAACTAACTGACTGACTAGCTAACAAACTAACCCCTTTCTATGCCTTTTAGGTTTTCATTTATACAAAAGGATTCTATAACCAATTTCTGGTCTAGATCCATAACCCTCTCAACAAAATCATAAAATCTCTTCTTTATCCCTAAGGCTCCTCCCTAGTTCCTCAAATCATGAAACCAATTCCTAATCTAAGATTTACAACTGATTCCCAAATCTTTCAACTATCCTAAATCTCTCATGTTCTCCAACATTCAAGAACATTTACAAATATGCCTCACAATACTTAATTAATTCCTATTCTCATTAAAATCACTCAAAAGCCTAAATAATTGCATTAATTTAACACTTAGGAAAGCAACTTCCTTAAAACACAAGACCCCCTATGTCTACTAAAATACAATGATTTTTAGCTGAATGCTCCTGCACCACATGCCAAGACAATGAGGTTCTACCATAACCATCAGCGAAGGATGAAGTGCCTCGCTTACTTGACAAAAAATTAAAGAGAGAGAGAGATGTTGAATAATGAAGATAAAGGGGTGTGAAATAACTTCCATTGGATGTGCTTATGGGAAAATAATAATCTGAATGACAGTCACCAAAGATGGAGAAATGATTAGATGAGCTACTCGAAACATTAGATTCTTGGTTTGCAATAAACGAGGAAAACTCAATTTGAACAATCTTGTGAATGCTCTGAACAATCAAACCAGGTTCCTTACGAGCCAAATATGACAGACCACTTTCTTGCAACTGGGGACAAATTATATAAGCATCATAGTCATTAAAAGGGTTTAAAAAGAATGTTAGCACCACGAATGCATGAGACCAGTTGGGACATGGTGAATGAAGAAGAACTTGATTCGTGTGATAGCTTATGCATTCATTATCACTCAAGAATATTTCTGGTGTGATGACAGGAAATATAGAAACCAACTCACAAAAAGATAGAAAAGATAGATCAACGCCTTAGAATTCAGCCTCTTCGAGGGGGCAACCTCCTTTACATTACA
>APFE030064169.1:24115-43152 GCA_000404065.3 Pinus taeda
AAAGATAGAAAAGATAGATCAATGCCTTAGAATTTAGCCTCTTTGAGGGGGCAACCTCCTTTACATTACATAAATGAACAATTCTTGGGTGATACAAATGACAAAACCTCATTTCTATATATAAGAGTCTAAGGAGCCACAATATAACCCAGCCGATCTAACAATAATAATATAAAGCCACAAAAATAACAATAGAGGGTTTCTATGGGGCACAATAATAACAATATGGGTACAATAGGGGCACAACAATATTAATAAGGGATAAAACTACAATAGTAATGGGGTAATCACTAGTATTATAGGGACCTAACAAAAGATAAAGGGGTGTGAAATAACTTCCATTGGATGTGCTTATGGGAAAATGATAAGCTGAATGACAGTCACCAAAGACAGAGAAATGATCAGATGAGCTACTCGAAATATCAAATTCTTGGTTTGCAATAAACGAGGAAAACTCAATTTGAACAATCTCGCGAATGCTCTGAACAATCGAACTAAGTTCATTGCGAGCCAAATATGATAAACCACCTTCTTGCAATTGTGGACAAATTATACAAGCATCGTATTCACTAGTAGGGTTTAAAAAGAATGTTAGCACCACAAATGCATGAGACCAGTTGGGACATGGTGAACGAAGAAGAACTTGATTCGTGTGACAGCGTGTGCATTCATTATCACTGAAGAAGATTTCTGGTGTGATGACAGGAAATATTTGCGATGTAAAATTTGCAAGAAGACCGAGGAGCTAACCATTAAGGGAAACATTCGATAAGTATGGTTCCTTTAGGCAAAGATAGTCCTTGAGATAATAAACTTTGCAATTCCATGACTCTATGAGAGATGCACATTCCCAACCCGAGTTTTATGTGAGATATTTGCATGAAGACAAATGAACTGCAACAGATTCTTGAATTCAGTCATAAGTAAAATCTTGAAAATTTGAAAGGTCACACCCGGAATACCAAACATTTTTCACACGGGAATTCACATCGAGTGAAACAATGGAGATAAACGGATTGTGCAAGAGACACCACATCTGATTTAGTTCAGGGGGTTTGCCAAAGTCGCGAGATCCTAACATAATCATCAACGGAAGTTAAAGTGCCTCGACTCCCTGACAGGTCCCGAAACTTCCCAAGATTGTAGAATCACATTTTGAAGCTTGAACCGGATCATGCATGACTTGAGGATAACTACCACTTTTGGTTTTAGTAAGACCACTTATCATTGGATAACAGCCATCTTTGTCACAAATTTTACCAAATTTTTTAATTTCAACAACCAGATTACTCAATTGGAGAGGCTCTTCTGACCACAAATTCAAAGATAAATGAATTAGTGAGATCTCATGAGCAAGCTGATTTGAGGAGTTTTCTTCATGTAGGATAAGAGATGACGACGGATGGGAAGGGTGCTTTATGATTTGACTGTTTTCAATTTCATCATGGACAATCTCACCACCTTGTGTCAATTGAGGGGATAACTCATTGGATGAAGAAATTGAAGAACGTGGAGTATCGTCGTCGCAAGCGGATGTGTTGCAAATGGTAGGACACAAGTGATAGTGAGGTGAAGAGGAAGTTTCGATATGAACATCTTCTTTGACCGAACCATATTCTAGATCTAAATTAAAATTTTCATGAGAAACCAAAAGACATATGATGTGGTTGGGCATTCGTCACGGCATACGAAAATAGAGTTATCATTATTGGAATGATCACTGCCCAAGGCTGGGGGTTGATTGAAAGAATTGATTGTATTGGATTTTCCACCGAGATTAGCATATTGAGAATCATTCAAGAATAGAAACTTATTGTTTTGACATGGAATATTATGAAATAGAGAGGAAATATTGGAAGCATCTTCACCTTGTTTCTCCTCTAGCTAAGTACTGTGAAGCATATTAATAAGGCAAGTCATGGTACAAAGAGTCAGGTTATGTAGATGATAGAGGACAACCAAAATCCAGATTAGCTTTGTGACCAAAGTTGTGAATGATGACATCATCTTGCGGAATGGAGAAGCGAGTTTTCTCTGTAGGCTTCATAAGCCATTATGGAATTTCCTCCATTGAAGGAGAAGAAGGAGAAGATGGACAAGAGATTTGGTTCACAAATTTCCCAATTTTACAATCACCGCGAGGAGGCACCCTCATCGGATCAAAAAAAAGAGGAAGACAAAGAACAAAAAAAAAATAGTAAGCTCTTCCTCTAAAAATAGAAATTGAAAAATAAAAACTTCTTAAACTTATCTTAATTTTCCAAATTAGAAAAATGAAAAATAAAAAACTTTAAACCTATTTTATCTTAATTGCCAAATAGAAATTAGAAAATTGAAAAATAAAGACTTTTTAAACTTATCTCATTTATCTTAATTAATTAATTGTAATGTATATCTTAATTGAGTCTCTTTCTTTAAATCTATTACAAGTGTTAGTGTGTTGCTTACTGTCAAACATTACAACAACAACAAGCAGCATGCAGTGAAACACGGAAGGAGGAAGGAAGGATGTAGCATGCAGTGAAACACGAAGGAACGAACTGGTGGAAAGAACAGGAACACGCACGCACACGAACTGGTGGAAAGAACAGGAACACGCACGCACATTAAATGGAACAACAGAGAGTGGAACTGGTTGCATTTGCTACTTAAATGGGATTGGGATGGGAGTGTAAGAAAAACGAAGTACCTGTGTAACTAAAACTTTTAGTTGAAGTGGTCGAAAGGTACTAGTTCGAGGAACTGAACGATGGACGAATTGAAGGTTATAAATTTGAATTTGATGGAGGACTGTGAGGAATTGAATGAGTTAAATAATTTGGCGGTTCAAGTAAGCAGAGCAGAGCACGTAATTTGTTTGTTTCATCTTCTTTTTTTTTCCTCACTGGCAGAGCCATGGAAATCAAACCCGTAGCGATGGAGATCGACATGGATATCATCTCAGAAAAATCGGAATCCGTAGCCATGGATACCGACATGGATATCATCTCAGACAAACCAGAACCAGCAAGAGGAAGTAAGAAAAGCAGCCACAACTCCAAAAGGGTTGTAGCTCCAAAGAAATATGAAGAAAACATGGACAAAAGGAATAATAGCAGGTGCAGGAGAGGACAGATTCAGAAAAAGGATAAAGCATGCCGTTATTGGCTTGCAGGAAATTGCAAGTACGCAAGCGAGGACTGCAAATATCTGCACTCCCATGTTATTGACGGTTCCATTGTCACTTTATTGAAAAAGGACAAAGCATGCCGTTATTGGCTTGCAGGAAATTGCAAGTACGCAAGCGATGACTGCAAATATCTGCACTCCCATGTTATTGAAGGTTCCAATGTCACTTTGATAACTAAGCTGGTTGGCCATGATAACAAGGTATGTTAAGGTTGTTCTAATTTGCTTATTTGCTTTGTATAATCTTGGTTTTGTTCTAATTTGCTTATTTGCTTTGTATAATCTTGGTTTGGTTATAAATAATTTTAAGCAAATTTCAGTCTACTATAAATAAATTTCATAGTAGTGCACTTGAGGTGCATGGCATAGTGGTGGGGAAGTCGGTTTCACGCACCCGGTCACGTTCTATTCCTTCCCGGTCACGTTCTATTCCTTCGATTCCTGCGGCGCAGCAGTTGCTGGCGCGTTTCCGGCGGATGTTGGCTTAATCCGAAAGATCCGAAAGATTTGATGGCTGTTGATGAGGCTCTGATGTAACTGTATATTGTTGATGTAACTGTATATTGTTGATGAGGCTCTGAGGCTCTGATGTAACTGTATATTGTTGATGAGGACCTACCCCGTGTGAAGAAAAAAAGATAGATAAATAAATTTCATAGTAGCCACTTTTCCCTGCGATATGCGATATGAATGATCCTGTAGGAAGGCCTCCACTAAATGTAACCTAACCCATTTAAAGCCAAATCGTAAAATAACAAAGAGCAGAGACGTAGGGAGAGATACAGACGTCATAATGGAACTAGTCCTTCTGAAACCGAACCCTGTAATGGTTCGGCTAGAGGGGTATAGGGTGTCCAGAACTGCTAATGCCGGTAGAAATTAAAGTTTTTGGCAGTCTGTAGAGATTAAACTTTCCTTTCCGGCAGAGGAAGAGATCGGCTGTACCATTTGTGCGGGCGCCATTGAAATGGGAAACTCATTGTTCGCTTTCTATTTAAGTCGAGGAAGCTCTAAAGGTTAAGATGCTAGCGGTTCAAACTGGCGAACACAGTGACATACGGTATCACATAAGGTAAACGGTGACCGATGCCATGATTAGTGAGCTTTTTGTTACCACACAATGTTAGATAGATTTTGCGTGTCAAAGCACGGCTTTTCCTATTTCGCAAAAGCCGTGCTTTGACACTCAAAATCTAACATTGTGTGGTAACAAAAAGCTCACTAATCATGGCATCGGTCACCATTTACCTTTTGGTAGAAGCCCTACTTTCGAACCAGCAACCACACGGACACATGCTGACAAAAACTGCTTTCAGAATTCACAAAATTAGACAACATGAAGTCACTCGAACCACAATTGCTTCATCGTTCGTTAAACCTGTTTCGACAACTTCTCACCCTTAAAACTATGTTTTAATCAGTTTAAAGAGCAGGGAAAGGCCACAACAAAACTTACTTCCAAGTTCCACCCTATATGGTGTTTTATTAAAACAGATATACCTCTACCCTGGAAGAAATTAGAACAGATATTCCCTTATTTGCTTTGTATACTCTTGGTTTGGTTGTTTCTTTCTTTCCTTTTTGCTTTGGATACCCTTGATTTAGATGCTTGCTTCGTCTGCGTATTCACTTGATCAGATTGTTTCTTTATTATGTGCTCTGTTTCTTAGTTTCTTTGTTTGGTAAGGTTAGGTGACAATTTAGGTTTTCCTTTGGTATCTTTGTTTTGTCTGATAAATTAACTCTTTTCTGCAGCCTATTCGAGGAATTGCTTTTCTTTCACATTCAGGCTCTGCCAAACTCTATTCTGCTGGTCAAGATAATAAGCTGATAGCCTGGGACTGCCATACAGGACAGGTACTTTAATCTTTCACACACACTCAAAATCTCCTCTCCTTTCTTCAAATATATTTATGAAAAACTTACCATCTTTTTTCTTAAACAGGGTACAAATATCCCCTTAGGAGGCGACAGCGAAGTTGGATGCCTTCTCGGTGAAGGCCCATGGCTTTTTGTCGGCCTTCGTAATGCTGTCAAGGTAACTTAACACGCTTAGCTTTAGCCTCATAATTGATTTAAACGGAATGAATTCCTTAAGTTAACATAGTGGATCTATTTTGCAGGCTTTGAACACTGCCAACTTGACAGAGCTGTTATTAGACGGCCCTAAGGGACAAGTGCATGCCCTGACAATAGCTAATCAAATGATTTTCGCTGGAACACATGTAAGTCTCCTCTAATCACTTGCCATGAGTTTCGCTCTATCAAGCCAAATATAGGTAATGATTTCATTAAACTATGTAGATCTGCTGATTTGTTTTCTTACTCTCCATGCCACAGGATGGCACCATTCTAGCGTGGAAGTTTAATCCTGCAGCCAATACATTTGACCCTGTAACTTCCCTCACAGGCCATATGTTGCCTGTTGTCTCATTAGTCTCAGTGAAAGACAAACTTTACTCTGCTTCTATGGACCACACAATAAGAGTAAGCTTATTTGATTTATGCAAATACTTTTGTTTCTTTAGAAAACAGGATAATTTTTTTTCCTTAAGTGGCTTAGTTTAGAAATAAATAAATATTGTACTCCTTGCAAACTTTGTATGTTTTCCACGCACTCACGATTCCAGAAAATGAAGTGTATCTCAGATTTCAAATGATTTTATATTTGACATTGTATAGAAAAATTCACAGGTATGGGATTTGGAAACTTTTCGATGTATCCAAACCTTGAGAGATCACACATCAGTTGTAACGTCTCTTCTTTGCTGGGAGCAATTTCTCTTGTCGTGCTCTTTAGACGGCACAGTGAAGGTGAAGAATGTTTTTTGATATATATCATCATATCTTTCTGGAAATAAAAGTGTACAACGCTCATTGGAGTTTTTTTACCTCAATAAATGCAGGTTTGGGATACTGCATCAACTGTAGCCCTTGAAGAGATTTACACTCATATTGAAAAACATGTATGTTTTCTATATCTTTACTGCTTTTTTTATTGTTTATGTCTTATTCACTCACTACATAATACAAGGTTTATGGTTTTTTCATACTTAAGTGAATTCATTTCTCTTGGTTTCTCTTTCAACAGGGTGTTCTTGCACTGTGCATAATGAAGGATGAACAAGCCAAACCTATTTTGCTTTGTTCTTGCAATGATAACACTGTGCGCATTTATGACTTGCCATCGTAAGTATCCATGCTCTTCGTTTGGATCATCTTTTGCATAGTTCAAAATATTATTTGAATCTTTCATAGATGCAAATTCCTAGTACATGCTCTTGGTTTGGATCATATTTTGCATAGTTCAAAATCTTATTTGAATCTTTCATAGATGCAAATTCCTAGTCACCGAAAACAATGAAAAGTTCATAATCTCTTCATTCTGGGTAATTCAAAAGTCTTTAAGTCAAAATGTATTGAATGTACATAACACAACAATGTTACAATATTGTACCGTCTGGGCAAACCTCTTTGCTTTGATACTGCATTATCTTGCTAATCCTTCATTTTCTGATATTGCATGGTCCCACAAAACCTTCCTACTTTGATACTACACTTTCCTATTTTATTCTCTTCACGATTTGCAGCCATGTATAGTTTAAATAAAACTTTGTATCATATCTTTGCTACAATTGTATACTCAAATGCCACATGGATGCTTTGGCACCCTAATGTCCTTTAGGGGAGTTTACCTTGAGGGTTGAAAAGGGCACATGAAATTTTTTGTATACTAGCTAGTATCACAATATTCCTTCAACTTTTGCTATAGAGATAATATTGAATGCACAAACAATGTAGACAAGTATTTGATTACATCAACAACTTATGCAAATAAGCCAACCCAACCATAGGTTACAGGTACCTGATCCATCCAGGCACGTTGTAGTTTAAATTCACAATCTAATACTAGTTGTGCTAGCAGTCCCTGCTGTACCTATACTACTGTTTTGACCTGACAGCCAACTATGGTCTTGTTGGCTGCCCGGAATCCCCTCACTTCTTTGCTGCCTCAATTGTGTTGTCTCATTGCCTGCTACCACCATCAATTTAATTACCAACCTACCAGTAACATCTCACTGCCACCAATCCAGGTCTAGGAGACACGTCCAAGTGGTATTTGCTGCCACAATCAAGGCTGGAGAAATGATCCGCTTCCACTACAGTGTCCCAGAGATAATGTAATATCCCATAGGGAATTTTTGATTTTTCTACCCAATTAGGGCCTCGCTGCCACAGAAAATACACCTCCAAGATGGCCACTGCCTCAGGCAGGGTTTCACTGCCCTATTAGTGCCTCACTGCCACAAAAAAGATACCTCCAAGATGGCTGCGTCCTTAGGTAGGGTTTCATTGCCTAGACATTACCTCAGAATATTTGATGTCACAAAATTTGGCCTTATAAGCTACATGTTCCAACAAAAAGTATCTTCCTTCTTAGCCCACGCTGCCACAGAAAATTCCTTGAAGGTAAATCGTTGCTTCAGTTAGTATCTCAAAAGTCCTTATTAAAGATGAATGCTGCCTCAAAAGTTATGCTAAATAGTGTAAAGAGAGATGGATTGGCTAGGGAGGAATCTCTCACCACTTAAACCAATCAGAGAAAAGGGGGTCTTAAAACCCCTCTAACAGCCTCACTCAAAAATCAGAAAGATCTATAATCCATGATGAGTAAAATGATTCTCCTCTCTCCTTTTCATAGATTCCCTTTGAAGTTTGGGTTCTTCCCTTCTCATTTTAAATTGAGGGGCTAATGTTTCCCTCCATTTTGCCTCAGATTTTGCTTTAACCACAAGTTTTCCTCTGCTCACCCCAAATTATCCAATGTTACCCTAGTAACATCAAACAATGGATTCTCCCCTTTACAAATGGCTATAGCCTATGGGGTTGAATAGGCTACTTCATCCTCCCTTGGGAAATGTTAATTAGAATAGGACATTACAGTCCCTCCCTTCCCAACATTGCTTGTCCTGAAGCAATTGTAGAGTCGACACATCAATACTATGATCCCATTTATGCCTAAAGTTTAAACAGTGCTCCAACATACATTTGTTGTACTATCCTTGCTTCATTGTCAAACTCTGAAGGCTTCAACCTAGTGCATGTTTCATTCCTTTGCTTCCCAACAAATACAATAGCCTGTCATTTTTCTTCTCCCTTGCCATAGTCAAAGCTTTCTCTCCTTTCATCAGTTATCTAGATGTCTGAGGATTGTCTCGCAATTCAAAGAGGTCATTCTCATCGCACTTTTTCTCTGGCACTGATAGAATATCTGCCATATCTTTTAGATACACTTCCAGCATTTGCCTTTTTCCAATTAGAATCAATATCATCAATATCATCATTGTCATCATTGTCATCAAAATCCTTGTCTGGAAGGTGACATCGCACTTTTTCTCTGGCACTGATAGAATATCTGCCATATCTTTTAGATACACTTCCAGCATTTGCCTTTTTCCAATTAGAATCAATAGCATCAATATCATCATTGTCATCATTGTCATCAAAATCCTTGTCTGGAAGGTGACTTGCTTTAGCACTGTGAAAATCACAACCTCTTATCCACTCCCATATCCCTGCAATTGAAATTCTCTTCTCATTATGTTCTTTCTCCCTATTGTGCTTCCATTTCTATCTCCATGTACATGGAATAATGCCATGACCCCTACTCCTCACACTATTGAGCAAATCATCGTCAATGTTATCTGAAACAAGACGAACAGGAGCACTATAATTGTGTAGTAGAGAGGGAATTAGCCTTTTAGGAATTCAACAAAGACAAACTCTTCTTCCTCCTTTTCAATACGTAGGATGATTGTTGAAATGGAATGACTTTCACTAGTAAAGGACTACAAACATTCTCCATTATAGACTGATGAAAGAGCCATATCCTTTCTGTTGGAATCCAACAACCCAAGAGCCACATGTATAAACATTGGTTCTTTCATTGGTTGACTTAGAGTAGGAGGAATTTCTTACCTGAACTTAAGTGTATAAGTATTTTCTTCAGGGTTGTAGGATGATTGCACTTTTAGAACAGGGGTTCATGCTTGTGAATACCATAACAAGAAATTTGAAGGATCTGCATTATTGGCATCACACATAGCAGCAAAGAAATGTTCACAAGTTACTGCTTCTCCTGTTTTCCTGCGATGCTCATGTTCTGCTCTCCATTTCCTAACCTCATCCTTAACAGCCAATTTTCCTACCTTGGTTTCAATTTCCCTTTTTAAGGCATCTTGAAATGCATCCTTCCTTGCATTTATTTCTTTGTATGCATCCTCCAAGTTCTTCATAACCTTCCCTTGATTTTCCTTTGCAAAATCTACTTGGGCCACGGCAACTGCCACTTGGCAGTTAGCAAGTTCCTCAGCTTCATGTGCCTTTTTGCTTAAGGCATAGTACTCTTCTAAAGTAAGTGTCACTTTGGATGGATACTTTAACTTAGAAGACCCTCCTGTTGGTTTGCTTTCATTTAAAGCTTTGATTGCTTTAAGGGCTATTGTTTTTGAAGCCCAAGCAGCTTTTGTCCCCTCTATAGTTGCTTGCAACCTACTCTTAGCAGTGCCTACAACAACCTTAGCTTGTTTAGTTTCCTCCCTACATTTGTGCATATTCTCTCTAGCTGTTTTAGCTGCAATCTTGGCTCCCTTTGCCTTAACAGAAACACGTTGTAAAGCCTTTGGAAGTTCTGCCATGGTTTCCTTGGTCTGCCTTTCTCCAACTTGCACTGATTATGGTTTCTCATTTGCATTCTTCAATTAGCTTCCAAAGCTACAACAGTTACAGATGCCATCCCTTCCCTTTGTCGTATTGTTTCCAATGCTTCTCTTAGAGATTCAACAAAAATTGTTAATTGAGTTACACCTTTTGTGGTTTTTTTAGACTCACCTTCACCTCCTCTAGTTCTGCTTCAATTGGATCTAGAGTTGCAGAGATGCAACTGGTTTTCCCTCTACTATTTGGGCTTGTTCCAAGTCATCCGTTGCTTGTGAAAGGCTTTCTTCAACTTCAACTGAGTCTGTAGCTAATTTTGATTCACCTTCCTCATCAGAAGCAAGTTCCACTTTTAAGCTCTGCAACAAAGACTCTGCAGTTCGAGGCTTTGATTCAGGATTTTAGCAAAAGAAAGGTGTTGTTGCAACCACTCAAGCTTCTCATTTGGAATATTCATCTCCTTATGCCTCTCCTCAGCCTCTCGCTCCTTGGCCATTGAAGCAACCAATCGATGTTCCTTTGCCTCTTGGTGCGTATCGTTAGCCATATACAAAGAGTCCTTTGTTGCAATCAACTCTACGGTGAGGTCATCAACCATTTTCTCTGTTTCTTTAGATGCATATAAGGCCGCCTCAACTTTTCTGATCGTAATGTCTCTGGCCTTCATCAAATGCAAGTATTATTATTTCATGTTTTCTAATTCATTCTTCATAGCTTGTAATTCCGCAACAGCTACTACATGCCTCCCTCTTTCAACTTCTAGTTGTTTCTTCCAAGCAACACTCTCTTCATTTGTCGCACCTTTCTCCATCTCCTCAACTTTCATCCTTGCAAGTTCAGAGTCTTGTGTTGCTTGTTGTTTTGCACTTTTTGCTCTCTCCAACATTAATATAAATTCGTCTATGAGCTTCTTTAAGTTGTCCAGTTCCTTCAAAACTTGCACTTTCACATCTTCCTCTGCACTAAGTTGTTTCTTTAACTAAAGGTACTCTTTTTCTAGCCTATGAAGCTCAGCCTCCACAAAATGATGTTTCTTCAAAATTCTTTGTGTTTTCCAATCTGCTATTCCTCCAAACATTGTAGTTGCCTGTTTGACTTATTCAGATGATGTTGCAGTGTCTATTTCAACCCTGTTTATGATCACATTCTCTTCTGCATCATCATGCAAAGGAGGACCATTTTTTTCTTTTTCACGCAACATAGTTACTCTCTCTGTTTGACAAACACTGGGTTGAGCAGTAACTAGCTCAACATTATCTACTCCACCATTATTTCTTTCATTCAGTGACTCTCTCTGTTTGAGAAACACTGGGTTGAGCAGTAACCATCTCAACGTTATCTACTCCACCATCCTTTCTTTCATTCAGTGAAGTGAATGGCTTAAAACTGCCCATTTGAGAATTTCGGACCTCAATAACAACTCTTCAATTTTAAGTTGTCTAGTGGCACCCATATCTGTAATATCATGGTTGATAGTTTCAACTACATTAGATGAATTGGGGATGGAGCCAGGATCAATATCCATATGCTGAGATCCATTGTTCATTACCTCCTTCGAATACACATTTTCAAACCCTTTGGTTGTATCTGATGGCAATGTAGAGCTTGTTTATAATACTTCCAAAGTATTTCCTTCTGATGATGAAGACACATAAGGCACTAATGGAAACCCAACATCTGCTTCATTTATGTTGCTTTTTTGAGAAGGTAAAGAAGGAGTTACAATGGTCTCAACCCCTTCCATACCCATTTCTCTCAAAGATATTTTGTGTTCAATTGAAGAAGCAAGACCTCCAATGTCATTTGATTATCAGTTTTCCTTGGGCTTAAACCTTCTTTGATTTTGAGCTCTTCTTCCATCGCCGATTTATTTTCAGGTGATGTTATAGGTTGGAGTTGTTGCTTAGACATTACAGAAGAGCCATTGGTATCCACCAATAGACAGTGTTTGTTCTTCAGACAACTTTAACCTTTTCCCATTTGCAATTCGTTCCTTCTCCATGAATTTGGCCTTGGCTTTCATCTCCAGCTTGACAACTTTAACCTTTTCCCATTTGCAATTCGTTCCTTCTCCATGAATTTGGCCTTGGCTTTCATCTCCAGCTTGAGAATTAACCTTTGACGATTCCATAGATATTGGATGTCTCTAGTTTGCTTAAGTATGTTTTAAATCTAATTTTTTTTATCGGAGACCAACTACAAAATCTGCTCCTTCTACTCCTTCATTCGTTGGGACTCCTAAATATCTGCTTGAGTTCTTCATTTCTCACATCGTCTACATGAAACTCCTCAAACCTTTGCGTAAACTCATTTGGCAATGTTTTAACATGACTCGTGTCTTGTGTGCAAGATCTTTTAGACATCTAATACAACCCATTATGAAGATGGATTGAGTGGTCTACCAAAACACCCTCTGGAATGTTTTGCAACTGTTTTGGTTGAGATTGGATTGGGCTATGGTCTTATATAGAAGGCCCCCCGAAGAGCCAATTTTGATACCACTCTAATGTCCCTTGGGGGAATTTACCCGTAGGGTTGAAAAGAGCACATGACATGTTTTGTATTCCTTCAACTTTTGTAAATAGAGATATTATTAAATGCATAGTGTAGACAAGTATTTGATGACACCAACAACTTATACAAGTAAGCCAACCCAACAGTAGGTTACAAGTACATGATCCATCCAAATACACTGTAGTTTAAATTCACAATCTAATACTAATTGTGCTAGCAGTCCTGACACCTTGTTGTCCCTATACTGTTGTTCTGACCTGCCATCTATGGTCTTGTTGGCTGCCCGAAATATCCTCGCTTCTTTGTTGCCTTGTTCCCTGCTGCCACCACAATTTAATTACTAGGTTGCTAGCACCCTCTCGCTGCCATCTAAAAGATACCTCCAAGATGGTTGCTGCCTCAGGCAGGGTTTTGTTGCCCAGACATCACCTCAGAATATTTGTTGTCACAGAATTTGGCCTTATAAGCTCCAAGCTGCCACAAAAGTATCTTAAGGGTAGGCCGCTTTGTCATTTAATGGCTCTAGATGTTATCCTATCTACAACACGAGATTTCCCAGAAAGAGTGGCCTCAAAGACCCACACTGCCTAGAACAAAGCCTCAAAAGCCCACGCTGCCATAGTACTCTGCCTTTTAAGCCCACGATGCCATAGAAAATGTCTTGAAGATAAATCACTACCTCATATACTGTCTCAGAAACCCTTATTATCACATAATAGGGGTCTTAAAAACCAATCAGAGAAAAAGGGGTCTTAAACCCTCCAAGAGCATCAATTAAAAAATTAGAAAGATCCACATCCATGATGAGTAAAATGATTCTTCTCTGTCCTTTTTATGGATTCTCTTTGGCGTTTTCCCTCCTAATTTATTTGAGGGCCTAACACGTTTCCCTCCATTTTGCCCCAAAGTTGGTTTCAAACACAAATTTTCTTCAATTATCCAATGTCACCAAAATAACATTAAATAATGGGTTCCCCCTTTACAAATGACTATAGCCCACTGGGTTGGGGCTAACAAGTTTTCCTTCATTTTGCCCCAAAGTTGGCTTCAACCACAAGTTTTCCTCCAACTATTTCAAATTATCCATTGGTACCAAAATAACATCAAATAATGGGTGTCCCCCTTTACAAATGACTATAGCCTACTGGGTTGGATAGGCACTGATGGTGATTTCATATTATTTGTTTTTTATAAAATTGGTAGCAGGTATATCTGGTTTATTTGTGTTTTTTATGAGAATCGCAGCAGGTTGGATTTTGAAATGCGTTTGGGCTGTTTGAGCTGTTTGAGGGTCATTTTCTTCTGGTTTCAAAAATATTTCAGGCACTAACTCGATTTACAAAATCCTGCATGTACTCATTAGATTTACAAAATATTGCATGCAAGCATTGAATTTACAATGTTAGTTTTCTAATTGATGTAGAGACCATCATTCATGTTTTGCCCAAATGTTCTATTGGCTATTTTTTTGGGGTTATAATGACTTTTATATGTTATGTCTCAGGTTTCATGAACGAGGTAGAGCATTTTCAAGAAATGAAGTGCGAGCATTTGAGATTGGACCCGATGAACTATTTTTCACTGGTGATGGAATGGGAGAACTTAAAGTATGGAAATTGGCTACCCAGACACCTTGAGAGGCTGAGATGGCCTATAAGCTCATGTTGTAATCAGTGACCTCAAAGTTCAAATGCTATTGTGAAGCTTTTGTTGTAAGCATCAGTGTCTCAAGTTGCAGAGCTACTATGGTCACTCCATGTAAAGTGACCCATGATCATGGTGGCCACATACTCAGCCATGGCCTCAAATTGCAAACTGTTATGGTCACCCCTTGGGGTAAAAGTGACCCATGCTCTGGCCAAATACTCAGCATACAAATGCTATTGTGAAGCTTTTGTTGTAAGCATCAGTCTCAAGTTGCAAAGCTACTATGGTCACTCCATGTAAAGTGACCCATGCTCATGCTGGCCACATACTCAGCCATGGCCTCAAATTGCAAACTCTTATGGTCACCCCTTGGTGTAAAAGTGACCCATGCTCTGGCCACATACTTAGCAGCGGCTTCAAGTTGGAAAGCTACTATGGTCACCCACTCATGTCAAAATGACCCTTGTTCATGCTTGCCAATTACAAAATTGTGGAAACCCCACTCGCTTGAAGAAGACAAAATAGCGAAGGACAGCTGAAGGGATCTGAAGAGTCTGGCAATGCCTAACCTTCTTACCCTCATCAGTAAAACACTCGAGACTGTCTATTAAATGCAGGCAGAAAAATGAGATTGGGGTTCTTTGGCAGAAATTAGCAATGAGACTGATTTTCCCTGTAAGATCTAACTGTTAATGATCTGGACAGCCATGATATTCTGATTTTTTATAAATTGATAAAACACTGATAATAATACTCAGCATCACCATTTCAAGGTGGGTTTCTCAAATTGGGTTATTGGGTTTCTAGGGTAAATTACTAAATTGCTGTCTCACATGGTAAATTTCTCTGGGCATTTTTTCAGTTCCTGATTACTTAAAACAGGAAGAAGGCGGCTCATAAGCTCTTTAAAAGTGTGTACATTGATTATTGTTTTTCTTTCATGTTTTGATTCTTGGTTTTACTAGCCCAAGAGTCTCTGTTTCTCTAGGTAAATGTCACATAAAGTACCAGTTACTAGGGATAGAGGTCGTTGATTTGCAAAAATCTTACTAATCATGGGTGGATATTGCTGATTTGTAAAGAGATTACTGTTACATGCTTTCCTTTACCAAATTACCGAATGCGTTGTGGTTGTTTAATTTCGAAAAAGTTACTATGGGTTGAGGCTGTTGAATTGTAAAAAGATTGTTGTTCGTTCCTCTCCTTTACCAAATTCTGGTTCGAGGTTGTTGATTTGGAAAAAGATTACTGTTCCTTCCTCTCTTTTACCAAATTCTTCAAAGAATTAGATATTTAGTCCACGGAGTTTTTTTTGGTGCTGAGATGATCTGTTTTAATTGTTCCTCTTGCCAAATTGGAAATGATTATCTCCTGCCTTGTTTACCAGATTTGTGTTGTTCAAGAGGTGGATCTTTAGTGCTTTATATATGTTGCTCAAGAGTTGCAAATGATGATCTCCTGCCTTCTTTACCAGATTTGTGTTGTTCATGAGTTGGATCTTTAGTGCTTTATATGTGTTGCTCAAGAGTTGGATCTTTAGTGCTTCATATGTGTTGTTCAAGAGTTGGATCTTTAGTGCTGCCTTCTTTACCAGATTTGTGTTGTTCAAGAGTTGGATTTTTAGTGCTTTATATGTGCTGCTCAAGAGTTGGATCTTTAGTGCTTTATATGTCTTGTTCAAGAGTTGGATCTTTAGTGCTTTATAGATGATGTCCTTGTTCAATGTTTTCCTCTTGCCAAATCTATAAATGATGCCCTGGTTCAATGTTTTCCTCTTGCCAAATCTATAGATGATGCCCTGGTGCATTGTTTTCCTCTTTCCAAATCGCAAATGATGATCTCGTGCCTTCTTCACCAAATTCTTGAAAGCGGTGTTGTTCAAGAGTTAGATCTTTAGTCTTTTCTAAATGATTCTTTGGTGCAATTTTGTTGGTGCTGATATGACGGTTTCTAATTGTTTTTGTCGAACCACGATTGATATTTAAGCTAAATTGTATTTGCGATTTCTTTTTTGCGATATGTGCATCAGGGTGGGAAGCAAACACCTCGTTAGACATGGGTTTTTTCGACTTGAGATTTTAGGTGCACTATTGTCCATTTAATTTATTTGGTTTCTCACTGGAATTCTCATCTTTGAAGCTATTGATAGGATACTTCACAATAAGGGTGCAGTCTTTGAAGCTATTGATAGGATACTTCACAATAAGGGTGCAGTTGATGGTCGACAGTCACGGCATGGTAAGGGAAAAGGTCATTGACAAGAGATTAAGCGGAGACATTACCAGAACATAGGGGCAATAGTGAATACAGTCATGACCATGGCCATAAGCATGAAGATCTCAGGATATGCACTACTGCGGGTCAAGACAAAACGGAACTGAAGAAGCATTTGCTTTCAGAGGTAGAAAGGGCTGAACATTTTGATCATTCCACTATGGTGGGGAGAACCTTGGCAGTGGATTGAAAGATGCTGAAGGCAGGCATTTGTAGAATACTAGATTCAAGTTAGATCATGACTTGGAGGCAAAAACCAAGGTGCTGAAAGACAATCATTGAAGTTTAAATATAAATTTGCAGGGGGCATATCTTTATGTGCTTGGAGATTTGGTTCAGAACATTGTGGTCATGATTGAAGGATTAGTCATTTGGGTAAAGCCCGGCTGGAAAATAATTGATAGTTGATTTGATATGTACATGGTTTTTCTCAGTACTTGTACTGGGGATCATTATAAAGATGTTGAAGAATATTCTAAAAGTTGAAGATGTTGAAGCATATTCTACAAGTTTTGATGGCGAGTGCACCTCGTGAGATTGATGCTACAATGTTTGAATAAGGATTGTGTGCAATTTCTGGTGTCTTAACTGTGCGTGAACTGCACATTTGAGTCATTACAGTCGGGAAATAGTTGCCTGCCATGTAAAAGTTCAGTCAGATGCAAATGCTGATATGGTTCTTCAAAGGCTAATAGAGTATATTGATAAGGAAATACTTGCATGCCATGTAAAAATTCAGTCAGATGCAAATGCTGATATGGTTATTCAAAGGGTAATAGAATATATTGAAAAGGAGCACAAGATTAGCCATAGCCATATAACAGTACAAATTGAACGAGACGTTGATCGGATTGTTTGCATAATGATCAAACCAGCATTTGTCAACTCTGACTATAATCTGTTTCAGTTTTATTGGGAACTATGATCTTAACTCTGCGATGATAACACAGTTCTGAAAATCTTGTGGCAATTAGTTGTAGGTGTTAGTCGACAACTACTATCATGTTTAAAAATAATGCTTATAGATAGTGTTCCTTCCCGGTTTTTTATACAGTCCCGTTTTTTTAGGCAAAATATTTTGTGCATGTTTGATTGTAGAGGAGGATCACTGTTTTATCAAATCCAGCAATGATGGACAGAAATGTGGTTGATTTAAGTGTTTTCGTAATAGGAGGCTGCAACATCTTTATCAATGTGAAAGGCCAGTAAGCATTATGTTTTGGAAGTGCACTGTACACTTTGGTTAACTATGAGCTTGGATGGATATATTGGGAAGCTCCACAAACGTGCACAAAAAGTTACGAATTGAAACAAAGTTATTAGAGAGTGTGTTTATTTGAAACAGGCGTGGAATCAAAATAAGAATTGCCAGGGTTGATAGCTGGCAGTCATAACTAAATAACCAGTCAACTCAGTTCCGGGCGGATGTGCTTGCGAATAGGAACCTATCCTGGCAAAAATGCCCTGTCAGAACAAACTAAAGCCTTTATGATCCAGAAGAGGTGGACAGACTTCTGGTGAACAAACTAAAGCCTTTATGATCAGAAGGGGTGAACAAACTAAAGCCTTTATGATCCAGAAGAGGTCGACAGACTTCTGGTGAACAAACTATCCACCTCTTCTGGTGAACAAACTAAAGCCTTTATGACCAGAAGGGGTGAACAAACTAAAGCCTTTATGATCCAGAAGAGGTGGACAGACTTCTGGTGAACAAACTAAAGCCTTTATGATCAGAAGGTGTGAACATGATTGAAGTTTGAACATAGAAGACAAATACAAACTAATGGAAATTGTTATCACAAAATCTAGTACCTTAGTGCAAAGCCTCCACAAGGTTCCAAGATATGGTGGAATTGTTGAGAAATATAGCTTGAACAAGTTAGGTGTGTTGTAACAAAAAAATTGCAAATTGTTATGACAAAAGCTAGTACTTTATTGCAAAGCCTCCACAAGGTTCCAAGCCATAGTGGAATTGTTGAGAAATATAGCCTGAACAAGTTAGGTGTGTGTTGTAAGAAAAAGTTGAGAAATATAGCCTGAACAAGTTAGGTGTGTGTTGTAAGAAAAAAATGCCGGGCAATTTCTTTTCCAATAATGGATTTTACTACCCCAGAGGGGCAAATGCCATTCAGCATTAGGGAGAGAGAATTAATTGGATGGCTGCGAGAACCATATGAGCCAATCAGAGAAACCTGGATAGCAGAGAGAAGATAATGAACTCAAAGTTTTGAGCATGCAAGAAAAAAATGATGCAGAGCTCACTGTTCCAGTTTTCTCGCTTCCCAAGGTGATAGAAAAGTTACAAGAGAACAAAGGAAAAAGAATAGGCAAACAGTCTTATTGAACCATGTATTCAAACATATTTGGTGCTCCCTTTATGAGTTGGACACTCACCCAGACCGGTTTCTATGATTTGCATCAATGGCCAAGATTGCTACTCTTAATCACTCATATTTGAGAAGTATTCTTGTGCAAACAGTGGCTGCATCCCAATTCAAACTAGGAGAGTTAAGGTATCGGTTAACTGTTGGTTTAATTTATGGGTTTTCCTAATTACTTTAAATCCTAACCAAGATCTACTCCTTTGTAAGAAATTGAAAATAATGCACAACGGAACTTACTTTCCATCTTCTAGAGCTCCTGGTCTTGACTTGAGTTGTTGGCTCTTGAATCCTTCCAAGAGCTTGCAATCCTTTTCTCTGGCTATCCTTGATAGA
>APFE030064169.1:51955-66424 GCA_000404065.3 Pinus taeda
AGTATTTGATATCATAATCATAATGCACGCATGTCCAACCTAATTATTGTAATTAGACGTCTCTAAATCCAACATTAACTGCAAGTCCCAAACATTTCTCGCTTTCTTCATATGATTGTCCTACTACTTTTTATGCAGTGGTTATTGAAGAACAATCATCACCACATAGACAAGGTGTAAAACTTGTAACAACTTGAATTTGAAGTCATGAAGAAAGAAAATTATTTTCCCAATGTTCTCTCTAAACTAGAAGCAGAAGAAAAAGAGCTTTTGTTGGTATTTGGCTTGATAATGAAGGTTTCATCGCTGAAGGACCAAACGCGAATGTCGCATTTGTCATTTGAGAAAATTCTGAGTGGTTGTACTCCAAAGCGTTTGCTAGCTCTTGTACCAAGAATCCTCAAGGAAGGGCAACAATCCTCGAGGAGGGACTTATCAAGGGTATTCGAACAGAGAAGATAAAGGTGGAAGAAGGAAAAGCAGTAGAAGAAATGATGCTGATTGGAAATGAGGAGTATGTTCTCCCAGTTATGTGGGATGAGCATCCAGTTGGAAACGGAAAAAAAGGTCCTGTCACGCTTGCTCTTTTAAATCTTCTTTTGGAGGACATGAAAGCTGGACCTGCAAACATATGCATTCTAGTTCCACGTGGAGTGGAGAATTCTCATTCTATTAAATGAGCTTCATCTCGTTTGGCAATACTTAGACATGAACATAATTCATTGCTGGTATCATGTGAAACTTGAAAGCTAGGTTGCCTAAGTGCTGGACTATGGGCCATTACTTTTAAATCAAATCTACAAATATGTCTGATTTGTTAGTTGACAATCTGAATTGGTGTCATCGTATATGTCTTGGGCTTTCGGGCCATTGCAAGCAAATTTAAGTGCTGAGAACTTGAGAAAGGGTGAGATTTGAGAATCGAAGTGCATCACCACCCTGAGAACCACATTCAATCTGTCATTTGACAGGCCTCTAGAGATGCGGATTCTCATTTGAATTTCCATGAAGTTAGAGGTCACGATCTTGTTTTGGAATCAGGATCTTGGGGCAATAGGTATCTATCTCGGAATTCTGAGGAAATGCAAAGAAAGGTCAATACCCAAGAAGTCTTGGCACTAGGACGACAAAGCTCCAGTGCAGAGGATGGGGATGGTTGTCTCTATCGACAAGTTAGTGTGATGGGAATAGTTGGCGCTAAGAAAGTGTACAAGGCTAGTCTTCGGAATGGGCAGGAGGTGGATGTTAAGAAGATTTCGAAGAGGGGAAATGAATTTGAAGCAAAGGTGGAGACCCTGACCGTGATTAGGCATGTGTTGCATCTCAACCGAAGAGTCAGATTTCAAGTCATTGGTTTTGAATACATAGAAAATGCAAGTTGCAACACTCCTTCCCATCCCTTTATACTATCTTGAGTTGTGGAAGGTATTACCAATATCTTAACTTCATCTCCATTTTCTGCCATAAAGAGGGGGTTATGAAAAATGCTCCTTTTTCAAAGTTTGCAGAATTAAAATTTGTCATCATCTTCACATCTAGCTCGGTGTGAACTTTCTAGCCATATAAATTTCTCCTCGATCAGAGTCTCGGATTAAATGTTATGCTAGATATAACTTTTGGCCTATTACAGAAGGCAAAGTCATGACCAAGGCGTCACATGGCACCCACATGGCCTACCCTTGGTCCAAGTGGCATTGCCACGTCAAGCTTTATGAGTCCAACAATAGTTTGAACTTACTAGCGCATTTGTTGCTTCGACCGAGATGTAATATTCTAAAAAGTTAATTTGACCAATATTTCCAAATTTTGCTTAAAATTTTTCTTTGATACCAATGTAGTATCCTTTTGCTAAAATATGTTAGAATGTTAGAACAACTTTCAAAGTATTAAATTTTCTCTTTTAGAAATTTGACAAACACTTTGTGTGCAAGCTAATCTTCGAACACTTTGCATGCAAAACAAATAAACACTTAAAATAGAAACTCCAACAAATAACTCAATTAATCCAGCGCTCATGTAGTCAGTAGCTTGACCCTCCTAGAATTATGGATTCAGCTTGCACCTGAACAAGCAATTTGGCTCTCTTGAGAACAACGATTCAACCCTCAAAAATAGAATAACCCGACCTCCTTTAGGGATAGGCAATGCGACCCCTACATTGTCTCGTTACGTGTAATTTGGCTTTGTCACACACCCAAACAAGAGGTTATGGTTTTGGATGATGCTTGGTCTCTAACCCTAGTTTCTTAACCAAGGATTCTACAATCAAGTTTACTTGAGAGCCCAAATCAAACAAGGTTTCCACTTTAGTATGTTTCATCACAACTCTAATGTGGAACAATTCAATGCTCTTTTGTTCGTTAACAAAAGACTCATTTGAAGAACTTGTACTTGCATGCAATTCAAAATTTTAATTAGTATGAAGAGAAAGGTTACCTTGTATGCCCACTGTTGTGATCTATGTCTCGTCACTGGAATCGGATCCAAGGTCCTGTTGCACGGTTTCCATCAACCTTTGCTTGCCCTTTCCACCAAATCTCTTTGGCTTCAACTTTGGATGCAACTTCCAACAATGTTCATCATCACAACCTTCCTTCTTGCAATGTGTGCAATGATGACTTTGCTCCTCCTTTATTGGTTGTAGTTGTCTTCTTGTCCTTTCCCTTGCCTTTTCCTTTGAACTTGCCATTATGAGGTTTGAAACATGATTTCTTGGGTTGATCTTCTTTGTCATTCTTGCCCTTGCTTTCAAGGTGAATGGCCTTTACATTGGCTGCATCAATAGTAGTAGGCTCAAACAACAACAAAAAATGCTTGATGTAACTATGTAAAGCACCAATATACATTCTTACAGTTTCTGGTGAATCAAGTGAAATGCCCAAATTTAAAGCTTGTATTCTAAACTCTTCGGTGAGGCTTTGCACATTTTGACCCTTTCCTAGTCTCAAATATTGTCATTCCATTAAAGCCTTTAGCTGATAACCCAAAGGATAAAATTGATCTTCTAATGTAGAAAGAAAAATGGACCAAGAAGAAAGGAGATTACCCAAGTTTTTGCTACCTTTCTACGTTTTGCTCTCCCACCAGACGAGAGTGGTGCCACTCGGCCGAAGAAATGCTGATTGGATCTTGGCCTCATCTTCCTCGATCTGCTCAATCCGGGAATTAACCTCGGTCTGTCTAATCCAATTGTTTAACTTCTTTGCACTACAATCTCCATTATATGCGGGCAAATCAAACTTTACATTTAGCTTAAAAAATGGATTTTTAGATGCATTTGTATGATGTCTGTTAGAATGAGGAGAAGGGAAGAAGAAGATTTGTCACTCGAAGATGGAGAGGAAGGGGGGTCTTCTCCACCACCACCATGGTTTACCGAGGCATGATCATTTGGCTCTTTCTTCTCAGGCTTGATTGTCTTCTCATATTCTGCAAACAATTTGTCCACTTTCTCTGCCATGGTGAAGAAGATCTTGCGATACTTTCGCTCTTCCTCTATTCGAGCTTCCTCATCTTGCCATTTTCCGTCTTCGTGCTGCACGCCGCCCTTCGGGATCAAAGGATTTGAATTTTCCCTCACCTTTTTGGAGCTTTTTCCTGGTTAGCATTCACTCATGCAACTCGCATCAAGAAGCCCTGCTTTGATACCAAACTTGATCCATATCTTTTACTTCAAGGATGCATACAAAATTGCATTTTAAAATAGCATGTAACCAAGTAACATAAACACATAAAAGAAGCGGAAATCAAAAGAAACCATGAGATCAAAGGCACACAAACGACTTGATAACGGAGTTCACCTAGTGTGGGCTACGTCTCCGGGCCCTACCCAATGTGGGGAGGCCTCTTTCATTAAATGGCAGCGAAATCAAAATACAAGTCATTACAAAATGACACCTTTTACCTCCACTTCTGGGGATGGCCTGAAAATGTAGACTTCTGATGAAGAAACAAACTGCACAGTTGGATTTCTGGTGAAAAATCGTGAAAAATGACTATAAAGTTTACCTTGTTCTATGCAAGTAACCTCTGGACCTTTAGGGAATCTTTTAGATTCTTTGCAAGATTCCCCAACAGGGATATTCTTGGAATATCCTTCAAATATATCAGGGATATTCTCCCACCTCGATTTCAATGCGCACAGGTCATGAGCTGGGTTTTGTGGCTCCCACTCCGCCATGCGGCCTCCCCCTTGGCATTGGTTCTGAGATGAGTTAAGTATAAGACGATAGGCAGACTTATCAAACTTCGTCACCGTGGTTCAACGGTAGCACGTCGAAATTGGGGTCTGAGCGACCCAAGGTAGAACCCCAAAAGGTGCAAGTGGTAATATTTTTTGGTGTGTCATTTTTGGTTTATATCAGTACTCGGTGTCAGCTCCGGCGGACCTGTCGGGAGAGTTCAACTCCCTCCATCAGCTTTTAAAAGTATATATGTGTGTGTGTGGTTGTCGCAACGGTTTGGCCATTGGCTAGTCGGCAGGGTTGACTAGCCACCGACATGCCACTGACATTTGTTTTTAAATATTATTATTTAAATCTCAACGACCTAGTTTCCCGCCCAATTTTTAGGGGTCAATGGTTATTTTAAGTAGGGAACAAATTCCTTGCCGCCGACCATGGGAAAGGTCAAAATTGTCGCCTCTTTAAGGAAATTCGATGACGCTGACTAGGCTGCCATGTGTCACACTCAGATTGGCCCCTACGATTGAGTAGGTTGTTGACCGAGTTGTTGATGTCATGCTGCCAGGTGTTGCGCTCTTGTTGGCTCTCCCTCATCCATATGACCATGTCACTTGTCGACGTTAGCATCCGTACGACTGACATCAACATCAGTGCTTCTGGCTTGAGCTTCCCAAGTGTCCCTGTGGGTCTTGCCTGCAAAAAATTGAGTTGTTTCCAAAAAACACCAGTGTGCCATAACTTCTTCATAAGATGTCGGATTGAGATGTCGTTTGCGTCATTGGATTTAGAACGATGAGATCTTTGATTTGAGTCTGGTTTTGCTACTTTTTGAAGATTTTGAAAATTTGACTTTGAAAATTTATTATTGTCATTCTTGATGCAATGGGTTTCATGCTCAAGATAAATTTATTTATAGGTCAAGCACCCATTGAGTGCTTCTAGGTTTGTCATAGAACTATGAAGGCAAAAGAGTCATTGTCATACATGTAAGATCCTTTTACGAATTTTGTATCTTGTAAAGAAAAATTAGTCAAAGTCAAAAGTGTCATAAAGACCCTCCAAGACCTTGTCAAGCAAGTCAGCCTATAGGAAGTTTCAAGTCGGCCTCATGGGCAACAATTCGACCTCCTAAGAAGCCTATATATAAGGAAACCTCGACTTCATTTGGAGAGACATTCATTCAAGTAAGAAAGCAAGTTTGGTGTCCTCAAGGAAGCTACAAAAGGACGAAGATCAAGGAAAAGAAGAAAGAGAAGAAAGATTAAAGTTTTGGACACCTCTCTCTCTCATGTCAAGGTTTCTAAAGTAGTTGGTAGACTGAAATTGTAGAAGTTGCTGGGAAAGTCAAAGTTATAGAAGAAAATGTTGGGGAAGTCTTAGTTGCTGAAGAAGTTGTTAGGGAAATCGAAATTGTTGGGAAGTCAAAGTTGATGCTAGGTCAAAATTGTTGGAAGGTCGAAGTTGTTGGAAAGGTTCATCAAGAAGGAGAAGTTTGACTTGGACTTGGAGGGGTCTTTAACAAGGGTCTTAGGTCTTGAAATTCGTCATCTAAACATTCTATAAGAAGAGAAGAATTTTTGTGGGTTTTCCTCTCAAGATGAGAGGTTTTGGTCCTGACGTACAACCTACATTTTGTGTCTCCTTGTCTATTTGATCTTCATAGTTTGGTAGTTGTTTGATGATAAGAACATAATAATAATCAAGTGAATGAAGAAGCTAATCAAGTTAAGTAAAAATACATCAAAAATAGTTATCAAAGTAATATAAATCACCTAATATAGTTGCCCCTAGATTTCTCAACAATTGTTTCAGTTCTTGATTACTTAATGAGAGAATAAAAAGGCTCATAAGCTCTGTAAAAGTGTGTACGTTGATTTTTTATTTGCTTTAATTTTTTGACTCTTGGTTGTACTAGCCCAAGAGTCTTTGTTTCTCTAGGTAAATGTCCCTTAAATTCTTATGGATAAATGCCACAATTTCAGAGTACCTGTAGCCACAATTTCAAAGCACCTGCAATTCTAATATTAGTACAATGGAGCTTAGTTAGTAAGAGTTGAGGTTGTTGATTAGCGAAAAAACTTATTATGGGATGAGATTGATGATTTGTAAAAGGATTATGTTATGAATCAACTCAAGAAAAGATAAAAAAGATAGATCAATGCCTTAGAATTCAGCCTCTTCGAGGGGGCAACCTCCTTTACATTACATAAATGGACAATTCTTGGATCATACAAATGACAAAACCTCCTTTCTATATATAGGAGTCTAAGGAGTCACAATATAACTCAGTCAACCTAACAATAATAATATAAAGCCACAAAAATAACAATAGAGGGATTCTATGTGGCACAGTAATAACAATATGGGTAGAATAGGGGCACAACAATATTAATAAGGGGTACAACTACAATAGTAATGGGGTAATCACTAGTATTATAGGGACCCAACAGAATCAATGAAAAATGTGTGGGACTCACGAAACTTTCCTTTACGCTCAAATAAGGGGCAGAATACTAAGAGTATTGGCTAGGTAGTGATTCATAGACTGGAAAAAGATGAGAATCATACGAGGATTCTGGTTTTTCTATTTTTTTTCTTTTGGAAACAAAATGGGAAATTTATCTATAGTCTTTTGTTCTTTTTCTTGAACTTCATGGAATGATACATATTTCCTTCCATCTTCCATTTTTAATAAGGAGGAAGTTTTTAATAATTTTTTTTTTCTAAGTAAAACTATTCTATTAATATGATTACAACAAGGCTCGGGCCTTAGCAGTACTGAACATCCGTTATCAAAATAAAACTCGACTGCCCCATCGATGGGGAAACCAGTCTGTGAAGGCAAAAAGAACCCACACATGGGTTATTAGTTTTAAACCAAAAAATATCAATCATGGCAAAAATAACTAGGAAAGTTCTAACAGAACAAAACATTTCAGAAAATAACCAAGCAGCAGAATAAACACCCAGCTGGCAGAAGGGCGACACCTGGCTGCCAAGTGTCAATTCTATAAGTCATCTGGGGCAGGCTCGTCCTCGATGCGACACGCGTATTGGTACCAGTCATCCTCCTCCGTTGACGTGGCAGTCTGAAGTCCATGAGCGAGTCGAAGGCTAGCGGAGCTACCAGCAGCTACATGCGAGTGGGATGTGTCTCCCACTCAGCCTCCAGGAGTCTGTGTGTCTTCAACTCTACCTTCCGCAGCATGTTGACTGCCACCCAGCTCCTTGCCTAGAAGGGTGGTAACCCTCTCATCCAGCGGTTGCTTGCCTAGGTCGTGGGCACTTCTGATCCTGTGAGAAGCCCGCTGTTGCGCCCCACTGCTCTCCATTGAAGCATCCCGCGGTTCATTTTCCTCAGAGAAAAGGATGGTGACAGTGGCTGTAATGATGGGTCGATTTAGGTTGCTGCAGAAGCGAGATTGAGTTAAGTGAGGATGAATGTGAGGGGGGCAGGGAAAAATTGGCTATATGGACAGCAGCGTCTCTCCGACTAGCCCCTTGGAGCTGTGCGCGTCCTCATCCACTACGAGTATTAGGGTACCTGCCAGAGAAGGTGCCAGAAGGATTATGGATGTCAAGGGAAGGGGAGGGGGAGGCAGAGTCTGGGCTGGGCATTGCAGGAGGGCGGACGCTACCACCACAGCAACCCCCTCTTCTACTACGCATTCAGTGATGGATGCGAGCCATGGCAGTGTTTGAAGCAGAGTTATCTGTGGGGAAATTGGCTAAATGGCTGGGCAGAGGATGAGAAAGGGAGTTCTGAGCTGAAGTCAGGTTGCAGAGCCTGGTTTGGGAGAAATGATACCCATTACCAAGGTCTACACAACTGAGCAACCAACATTGGCTTCCAGTAATAGTGCGAGAACAAGGCTCCACTGCCTGAGGTGGGCATATGCTATGGAGGAGGGGGGGAGGAGCATGAATATGTTTTGTGGAGTCCATTGTTGTGCGAATGATGGATAGATCTCGGCTAGAGTACCCATTTAATGCAATTTGCAAGCCGCCATAAATTTGTTTCAAGCTGGCATGGGAGGGAACGCAAGCGGCCATGTGGCCCGTCCCCTCACCGCTAGTCCGTTTAATCGTCATAATTATCATGTTTGTCACTCGCATCCGGATGGAAGTTTTTAATAATTACCAGAGGAACCAAATGTTAGTGGCTCTGATTCCATTTTGGACCGTGTTCATCGCAGAGGCTTCCACTGACGGAGAATGACGCTTGTAGATAAGTATGATTCTTGACGGTGTTACACGAACTCTTACACAAACTTGTACACCAACCTTTAGACAAATACAATGCAAAATGAGCTCTTTCAATGACCTCCTCCCTATATGAGTAAAACTACACTTCAGGATCTTAAGCGAACCTCTAAAGAATCTTAGGCGAACTTCACATAGTCAAAATAGAATACAGAGATACAACGTAGCCAAAAATGGAACAAACTAATTCGTTTATTAATTTCCAGAATAACTGGATATTACAATCATAGAGTCTAAATTTTCATCAGAGATAGACTGCTAAGGAATTTATCAGTTATACTAGCTCAAAACAAGCTAGAAACTGAAGGCTTCCTAGCCCATTATAAACTCTGCCTATGGACCAAAGAACTCAATCCGAAAGACTCTTCCCTAAGAAAGTATGGCCACTTTAGGTTCTCACTATGCTCATAAGTCCTTATGTGGAAGATTCTCAGACTTTAGACTCTCTATCACTTAGACTTAAGAATTTATCCGTGATTCAAGCAGATCGCCTTCAAGACACAGATGCAGAGCAAAGATAATTCTTGACTCTCAGACTCTAGATTTATCTAACTCTCGATGCCCCAAAATTGTTCTCCTCCCCCTTATTTATAAGAATTCCAGGGAGACAAAAGGCATCCTATGGTACTACTGATACTGACTAATGTCTTTTCTGTAGATGCTATGAAATGTGGATCAAACCGCACCAATCATCGGAGAAGTGCTATGAGTCTCAGAGAATCATCCAATAAAGTTTTATTATAATGAATTTTGGGATAGGGAATCATCCTAAAAGTATACTAAGTGGAGATGTAAGGCGTCCCACAATACCTTTATTTACATGGTGGAGATATTATCGGAATCCCAGGATATCAGTCGCACTCATCGTCAAGTGACTAGACTTTTACATTATTTCAAATAATGCATGCTTTTATCTTGCAAAGCCCATGAGAAACAAATATATGTACAATAGTTATGTTCCCAACATATTTGTGCCAGGGAATATTTGTTTAACATATCTTCCAATGGTGTCTCGTGGTTTAGAAAAGATGCGTCAAATTGTCACGGGCTTCCCTAGTACTATTTGATGCTTTATTTTTGCCATGACTAGCCATTGGTGATGTTTAGCCATAACATCCAAAAGAATCCCATTATCTGTGAATATGTTCAAATTTGGTAGAGTTTTACAAGGCTGGTGAAAACATTCCATACATTCTTTGCATGCTTGTCTGTAATCTGATTGGAAATAAATGGGGTCCATATCAATCTTGTTGATGTCAAACCATGTCCACCATTCATTTAACCAGTCTGGCCGATGTAGTAGCTGAGTGACAAATAATGATCCAAATTTTAAGAGAGTGTAATAGGTATAATCTGGTTTGTCTCTACAAAGTAGGTTCTACCATAACTTTTTATATCTAGAGAAATCATAAACATAATCAAGAAAATAAGTTATGGATTATGTTGACGCCACAAGATTCCATGGAATTTTCGATATATGGCTCTGTTGATCACAAAATATTTGTGGAAAATATTAAATATGCTATTTTCCTTTCCCCAAATTATCTTCAAGCCTTTGAAATGAAGGTTTAGGGCATCTTCTGCCAGGTTTGCTAGATGTCTATAATGGTCTGAAACCATATCATGGATCCATTTGCTGGATTTTGGATAAACCTTATGTTCTGGGAACAAATGTTGTAGATCTCCATGAGGTTGGAGATTTATGTCTAAGACCTGAGTGTTTCGAAGTTGCCAAGTTGGTTTCTAAGAATTCATATAATCTTCCCAATTCATGGAGTTTGGAATTCCTCTAATATTTTCCTCACTAATAGTAGAATTCCATTCAATTACTATAACCATTAGATGGACTGTTCTTGAAGATTTTCTTTGCTGAGAAAATCAGGAATACAATTTTTACTACCCTTGATGTGTTCAATTTCAAAATCAAAGTTTGTGAAGAGGGCTTGCCATCGTGCAAACTTTGACCCTTCTGGCTCCTTGATGTCGTTGGTTAACACCTTCTTCATGGCTGCAACATCAGTTCTTAGAAGAAATGTTTTGTTTATAAGGTGTATATCAAATTTATCAATGCAATTCTAGGAAACTTTCACTTCCTTTTCAATGGTTGAATAGTTTTTCTTTGCAGGATTCCACACACCTAAGGCAAATTGGATAATTTTCTCTTGATCTTCTATGAGTTGTTTGAGAACTCCACCCCAACCTATATCATTGGCTTCTGTTTCAACAATTTTATACAAATTTTCATTTGAAACATACAAGATGGGAAGCATTCTTACCTTTTCTTTAATCTTTTTGACAATAGTTGTATGTGCTGTGGTCCAAGGCTCATGATTCTTCTGTAGTCTTTAGTTCATAATTTTTCTATCTTGTGCACAATCCTTATAGAAATTACAAACACAATTCAAATAACACATGAACCTTTGCAGCTGAGTCTTGTCTTTTATTTCATCTGGGAATTTGTCTACAAATGCAACTACACGTTGTCGGAGAGAAATTTGGTCGTTTTCTATGATATGCCTGAGGAATTTGACCTTGGTTTGAAAAATCTCCACCATTTTCTTGCTTAGGACTAATCTATTATTCTTGACTATATGCATGAATTTATATACATGCTTAAAATGTTCATCTATGGACTTGGAAAAGATTAAAACATCATCAATATATTCAATTAACCAATCCAAATATGGCTTGAAAACTTGATCCATGACTTTTTGGAACTTAGAAGGAGCATGCTTGAGTCCAAAAAGCATAAAATTCCATTCATAATGTCTAGAGGGGACACTGAACACTGTTTTGAACCGATCTTCTTCCTTGATTGATACTTGCCAGAAACCTGACTTCATGTCGAATTTTGAAAATATCTTTACACTTGCAATTATGGCTATTAGAATTCCTTTGTGGGGAATGGGATAAGTATCATCAGCCAGAGCATTATTAAGTGGTCTATAGTTTACTACCAATCTGGGTACTCCTCTAATCTGTTCAAAGAGATTATTCACATAGAATTCGTAACAGTTCCAGGAGGGACTATTAGATTCTCTTATTAACTGTCTTTTGAAAAAATCTTGTATTTCTCTTTGGCAGACATTTCTATAGTCTTCATTCATTGGAATGGATATGCTCCTATAGGGTTTTCCTATATATTCAATTTTGTAAGGTAGTTCTACAAAATATTGTTTTCTGTGAATGGAAGAAGCAATAAGAAAATATGGAATGTACAGATGGTATCTGTAGAATCCTCCTCCTCCTCTTCCAAACATCAGTGGACAACCAGTGATGGCACAAAGATTGAATCCTCTTCTACTTTTCCTCCATATAAAGGAATCATCCTTGAAGACACATGCAAAGTTGCTAGAGTAGTACCTCTAGTCTTAATAGATGACTATGCTTTAGAGATTGATAGAAGAGGACAAAAAGTCGGTGAGCAAATAAATTGGACTAATATTGCCCTGAAAGGATTATCAGTACATTCATAAGCAACCAGTGCACAGAAGGAACAAGTAGACCCTTTACAAATTTATATAAATAGTGTAAATAAAAGCATGAAAATAGATAGTCAGTTTAAAGAAATAGAAAGTGAAGTTCACAAAGGATTTGTTTTAACCCATGCAAAGATTGAAGACCTTTCCGCACAGTTTGAAAAAAGGTCTTTAACAAATAAATACAAGAAGATCCCTTCTTCACTATAATTTAACCATTCCATGCCAATACATTCTATCCATGAAATTGTAGATAAATTTCTCAGTTTGTTTCCAAAAGAAAAAACATGAAAACCAGAATCCTCATATGATTCTCATCTTTTGTCAGTCTATGAACCACTACCTAGCCAATACTCCTGGTATTCTGAACTAGATTTGAGCAGTAAAGGAAAGTTGCCTGAGTCCCACACTCTTTTTACTGATGCCCATAAAGAATGGAACATTAATAACTTAAGCTCAGGCCAAATAATGCAAATGACTGATCAAATGTTGACAAAATATAAACTGATGTGCACGAGGGGAAAAAGTGAAGTAGAAGCCTGTAAGACATTGATACAATGTTTTACTCATACTCTTCAGAGATGGTGGGAAGTAGAATCCTCTCCAGCATTTGTAGGCAAAATGGTAGAAGAAATAATTAAATATGAAGCAGGAGATGTTGTACATAATGAAGATTGGAATCCATAAAATAACATGATAGGTGCCCTGACATCATTCATTCTTGAGCATTGGTGTGGTGCAGAGACATAGATTTTAGATGAACAATCCCTAGTTTTAATGAATCTCAATTGCAAAAATATGTCCCAATATGAATATTTTCATAGAGATTGGGTCTAGAGAATTTATGAAGTAAAAGATAGGAAAAATATTTTATGGAAAGAAGTACATTTTGCCACTCTTCCTTCCAAATTTGTAGATTACTTGAAGATTAAAGAATTCTTTCAAAATTCTTATGAATCTTATTCTTGGGGAGAGATTTAGAACCTCATAACTAAAGCTTTGGTAGGACTCTGTAAAAGCATGAAAGTGAACAAATCCATACAAAAACTGTGCAAGTTGCCCGATAGAAAATGTATCTGTAATAAATATGGTCTCTTAATAGATGATCCAGTTGTACACAAGAAAAGAATGAAAAAGGCCATAACGAAAATTTCAAAAATAAAAATGAACTATTCTACCAAGCCCTTGAGATCCTGGAAATCAAAAGGATATTACAAAAGGATTCCCACATCCTACTATTATGGTCCTTAGGATATTCATCTTAGGACACATACAAGAGGCTTGGAATAAACTCACTTGTTGGTTATGTGGAAAAAAGGAGCGTACTTCAAATAATTTCCCACAAGGAGAAGAATCAAAATTACACAAATGGAAAAAATCACAGGGAATCACTAAGAAATACCAACATGATAGATAAAGAAGAGAAGAAAGAAATCCACTAGTCCTAATTCAATGTTGCAAATGTAGTTCTAAATTCCATAAAATTGAAAATTGTCCTAATATTCACATCAAAGAAGAAGTACATGTTTTGGGACAAAATTGTTGTGACTCTAAAGAAAATTCCAGTTTTAGTATTTCTAATTCAGAATCCGCAGATGGTCGTGATGTTGTTTTTCTTGCTCACTATTATAGATGCACAAATTCAGAAAAATGTCATTGCAGTAGCTCAAAGCCAGATTCTAGATATAGTTATGAAGAAGAGCCACCCTTACAACAGAAATTAAAAAAATGTATGGCTCATATTTCTGATGACGAAGAAGCGAAGGCCTTAGCAAGAATCAAAATGCTTCCTAAAGGAGAGATGAAAGAAAAGCTGATGGAAACATTCCTGCAGACCATGCTTAAGAACCAAGGTTCTACATCAACCCCTACAAGCAAAGGTACTGCCTTAAGAGCCCTCTTTGTTGATGCTTCACATGAGAAGAATACTAATTCATTTCAAAGAAATCATCAACAAGATTAACAAAGAGTTCTTACAATCAATGAAGTCAGTCAATAGATAAAAAATATGAAAAAGGAAATTAGTGAAATTAAAGCTCAAGTTGCCAGAATAGAAAAGGGAAAAATGAAGAAAGAAAAAGAAGATAATATCCGAGAACATCATTGGGTATTAGAAAAAAAACCCTCTTTAAGAAATAATTCAAATATAGAGATTTATGAGGTTAAATTAGATGATGTCTCAGGGCTAAACAATATGAAAATTATGGTAGTACAACATCAACAATATCATGTTATGCTCAAATTTAAAATTCAAGGTGAAGTCTTTACTCTAAAGACTCTATTGGACACAGGGGCAGATATGCATAGGTGATCAAAAGCTCTTTGCATTATGCATTGGTAGGTGTCTCATCACTGTCAGTTTTGCATCCCGTTAGGCATGCCATAAAACTGATGGAGGAGCTGGTCCTTGTTCCCTTCTTGGCTTTGCTGGATCAGGTCATATCAGTTAATGAGCTTGTGTCACATTTGTTTTGCTTTGTCTTGAAATCCAAAGTCTTAGGTCTAGCGTTTCGGTCAAAAGTCTTTGCAATGTCATGAGTCAA
>APFE030064170.1:18804-46435 GCA_000404065.3 Pinus taeda
AGAGAGAGAGAGAGAGAGAGAATAATGAGAGAGCTCCAAAACTGAACTGACCAAAAGTTACCAGCTGATCCTCAGAAGGCTTTTTATGAATGAGGCCTCTATTTTCTTCATTTTCCATTATTTTCCTCCTCACATGCAACCTATAACCTTTCCCCTCCATTTTCTTCTAATTTCCATTATTTTAATAGATAAATGTGCCAAAAATGCCATTTCGCCTTTCCAAAACCTTAATCATTTCCTTTGCCAATTTCCTTAGTCATAACCGATCACAAGTGATCCCCATCACTAGGATTTTGCCCAACATTCAACTTGGAATAAGTGTCCCATCATCCGTGGTTATTATTTTTAACTTTTATTACATGGAATTTTCACCAGGGTCGTTACAAAAGGGTAGTTCTATTGTCTCTTCAATGACTCACATGGATGCCATAGTTTGATGAACAATAAGGACCATATGTGCAATACTTCTTCTTATGATAGATATTAAACTTGTTCCAATGTCTTTTAAGAGATGTGTTGTCTAGAGAACTATGCATTTTATGGCTTGTTTTTTTCTTCAAACCTTCTCATAGTTTATGTAGAAAGAGACTCCCTAACCACCATATTTTCTCAAGTGGTAGCTCTATGAGGTGACAAAACTCTAAAGATACCATTGGTCTGACACACTAACCATTTTTTCATAGCCTTATATTTTGGATGTGTTTATCTAATGTAACAAGATTCTTAATATTGTTTATGTAGAAAGTGACTCCCTAACCACCATATTTTATCAAGTGGTAGCTCTATGAGGTGACAAAGCTCTAAAGATACCATTGGTCTCACACACCACTCATATTTTCATAGCCTTATATTTTGGATGTGTTTATCTAATGTAACAAGATTCTTAATATAGTTTATGTAGAAAGAGACTCCCTAACAACCATATTTTATGAGGTGACAAAGCTCTAAAGATACCATTAGTTTCACACACCACTTATTATTCATAGCCTTATATTTTGGGTGTGTTTATCTAATATAACAAGATTCTTAATATTATTTTATAGGGAATTTTTCTTCATGAGTCCCCTTGATGTTCTCATTTTGTTATTTGACTTTTATCATCTTATATAATCCATAAAATTGTATTTTCACTCTTTATACTATATATTATAATGTACTATTTCAATTTTAAGCATCAATCTTAACTTTTAATGATTATTAATATATAAATTAAATTAAATCAAATGACAACAAATTATATACATTTAAAAATAATAATTTGACCACATTAAAATGTTTTATTACTATTACAACTATTTATCCTTACATGCACAAATAATATAGTAGTTAATAACAAGCACTTCACCTCACCCAATCCCATAACCCAACATAATTCAATACCTTTCTTATGTTTTTAATACCATCACAATTATTTATCTCTACATGTACAAATAATATAATAGTTAATCACAAGCACTTCACCTCACCCAACCCCACAACCTAACACAATTCACTACCTTCTTTTTATGCACTCTTGTCAACAACATTTACGATTCCATTTATATTTATGTAAAACCTAATACCTTCTTTATGTTTTTAATACCATAACAGCTATTTATCCTTATGTGTACAAATAATATTATAGTTAATCTCAAGCACTTCACCTCACCCGATTCTACAACCTAACACAATTCAATAGCTTCCTTTTATTCACTCTTGTTAACAAAATTTATGATTCCATTTATGATTACATTATATTACAATTACAAGAATAGTGTGATTTTGAATATTTTTCCAAAAGGAAAAATCCACAATTTTATTCAACTTTTAACAAAGAACAAAGTTATATTTTATAGATGTTTATTTTGAGTAATGTTTAATAAAATATATGTTCTTAACAATATTATTATTTAAATGAAGAAGATGTAATGAATAGCTCTAAAGGTTAGCTCAATTGGTGGAGTCCTTGTTGTTAAAAAGCCTTTGCTATTGACAAGTCATGGGTTCAATTCTCTTGACATTGTTGGGGTCAGGTTGGGGTCAGGCTCTGTGGTTGAGCTAGTAGGAAGTAATCCCTTCGAGTGGATCAACTTGGTACAAATATTTTGTGGATAGAAAAAAATAGTGTAATGAATAGTTCATAGAAATTAATATAGTTAAAAACTATATAATTAAAAAATGAATAAGTGAGATGATAGATACAATGAATATTTTGGCCTTTAATTTTTTAGTAGGAAGTAATCCCTTCGAGTGGATCAACTTGGTACAAATATTTTGTGGATAGAAAAAAATAGTGTAATGAATAGTTCATAGAAATTAATATAGTTAAAAACTATATAATTAAAAAATGAATAAGTGAGATGATAGATACAATGAATATTTTGGCCTTTAATTTTTTAGATCATAAACTTGTCTATTTTGAACTTTATTTTTTTAGACCATAAACTTGTCTATTTTGAAATAGAATTTTCAAAATTTTCATTTAATTACCAATAATTATTGGGTGGATGATAGAGAGATAAACTTTACATAATATTATGGAATATTATTAGTAATAGCCATAAACAAAAAATTGAGATTTATCTCAAAAGTAGTAGTTATGTCATTTCTATCATTTTAATTAAATTGATTAATTTAAAAAATTATGATATGAACATGAATTAGTTGTTTCGGCATGTGGTTTTAGTAAGTCATGGTATTGTAAGTTGTAACAAAGCCTATTTACTTGTTAAGAATCTCCATAGTAAATTAAGGGTAATCTTCATGTGTTATATTATATATATAATATATATTTAATTATGTTATATATTGATGATGATGATGATGTAGTCTTAATTTAGTTAAAATTTATGATTTTTTTTAATATGGGTAATAGGAGATGTATCATGAGGTAAGTGTTTTGAAGCATAGTTTACCAATCATTTAATTTATATGGTTATGCTAGTTATTATTATTATAGAAAACATATTTTGAATAATTTAAATTAAGAAGAAAAAATAATTTCATGTGATCAGATAATACAATAAAAATAATATTGGGGTATTCCACTTTGGCATTCTATCAATTTCAAATCAATGAATAGAATGGATAGAAAAATTAGGAAAAAAGTGAATGACAACTCGTTAGTTTACAAAATCCTTTGTTAAGAGATTGAAAAATAATACCACTTTTTAAATGTTGTAAAATGGCTAAAGTTGTATATAACATTTAGTATGTAAATTTGATAACTAAAATTTATAATTTAGATAATATTAATAATATTATTAAATTTGAAAAATATTAAGCCGATGATTTACAATATGTGGATAATTGGGGGAGGCGACTGAGGTTCTAGGGTTCAACAAACAGAGCGACAGAGGGTTTCAGGTAACCATGGAGGCACAGGGAGGAGGGAGCTCCACTCCCTCCGACAACAATGTGGTTTCAAATAGAGGAAGAGTAGGGAATAATAACAAGCCTCTGCATTCCTTGGAGGACAAGACAAAAAACACTGAGAATCAGAAGGCGGAAGGCAGCAAAACCCATGCAGAACAAGGGACCCACGAGGAAGACTGACATGAGGAGAAAGCAGAAGGCAGAGGTCAAGGAACAGAGAACAGAACCAAGATGGGGCCCTGTAAACCCAAGACCATAACTAAACTGTGGGTTTTATTGAATGATCCAACTTTGCAAGAGCACAGGGATCACATGGCTAACTATGCCATTATATGCAAGTTTATGGGAATCTGGCCGTCAGAGAAAGCGTTGCACACTTGGATAAAATAAAACTGGAAACCAAAGGGAGAGATAAATATACATCTAGGATCAAAAGGTTTTTTTACAGTGGTGTTCACGAGCATGGAGGACAGAGACAAATTTTTTTGAGGAGGACCATACTTCTTTGTAGCTGCTAGTCTCTATATGCGGCCTTGAACGATGAACTTTGTGCTAGAATGAGAAACCTTCACTTCGGTTCCAGTATGGATTAGACTCTACTCCTTGCCTTTGGATTATTGGTTTCCAGAGTCTTTAAAAGCTATAGGAAATAAATTAGGTCATTTCTTGAAGATTTCTAAGGCAACCCTACAAGGAAAATATACGTCTTATGCCCGTATATGTGTGGAGATGGACCTATCAGGAGCCCTTCCAGATGAGGTCATTCTAGAATTCTACGACGAAGAATGGGTTCAAACAGTTGACTATGAGCATATCCCATTCAGATGTCACAAATGTCATGAGCATGGGCACCTATCTAGAGAATGTTCTCTTAATAAAAGGAAGGAACACCTAAACACCAGCAAAGGGAAAGAACAGACAGGTTTCACCAAAGTAGGAGGAAAAGGAAAAGGAGGGGGAAGGAAGACACAAAAGAACCCTACTGAGAATGAGGAAAAAATAGGAAGTCACAATAGTTTCGAGATCTTAGGAGAAAAAGAAGTAGATGGAGATGATCATAAGTGCACAGAGAATCAGGCAGCTAGGGGGAAAGAAAAAGAGACCAGCATGGAGTTCATATAGGGACAAAACGAACACATGATGGACCCTTTGAGTACCATGGACATAGAAAAAGACCATGACATGACTCCATGTGAAAGTGGCATAGAGGACCAAGACTTACAGGAGATCTTTGAAAGGGAGAACCTGGAACTGGAAAATTTTCTTGAACAAGGAGGAAACCTGGAAATAAACTCCATATCTCAGGAGGATGTGGAAAAGGTACAATAGATATTCCTTAACAAGTCACATCAAACAACTGCAGGAATCAAAAGAGGTCAAGATAACCAGGAAAATAAAGGGACTTCCTCTATAGGATTATTAACAGAAAAATTAATAAAAAATCCAGGCAAGAAGAGGGGGAGGAAAAGATAGAAAAAATTGTTATTGGAGTGTGGCAAACTCATGATTGACTCTAGAAGGATGAAAGACCTTTTCAGTTACTCCTTCAAAACCCCACCCAAATGAAGATCACAACTTGGAACATTAGAGGACTAGGGAGCAGAAGAAAGCAGAGGAATCTAGGTAATAGGATTAGAGAGGAAAAATCTAACATCGTATGCATTCAGGAAACAATGGAGAAGATCAGAGAAAAACATAGCAAATGGTAAAGAAGATATGAATACCTTGAGGTTAAGGAAAATAAATCTATTGGAGGAATTCTCACGCTATGGGATCCATAGAAATTTGGTGTGATTGATGTGGAGGCGTCTAAACACCACCTTTCTTTGATTTTCCAACTGGTGAGTGACAGGCAATGTTACATGGTCACCAATGTCTATGGTCCTTAGCCAGTGGAGGACAAATTTCGACTCCTCACAACACTGGAGGATATGAAGAAGAGACACCCAGCTCTACCCTGGATTCTAAGAGGCGATTTTAACAAGCTAAAATCACTCACAGAGAAGAAAGGAGGAACTAGAACACTTGGTAGGGATGCAGTTGCTTTCCAGAACTTCCTCACCAATATGAAACTAGTAGATATGGAAACCAACAATGGAATCTTCACTTGGAATAATAAAAGGGGGGTCTCTTCACAAGTAGCCTCAAAATTAGATAGATTTATTATCTCAGAGGAACTACTTCTCATGGGAAGTAGCTTAACTGCGCTCATCCTACCTTTTGGAGGGTCAAACCACTAGCACATTCAATTGGAAGCTTATCTTTCTAGCAAACCAAGGAACAATCCCTTCAGGTTTGAAAACACTTGGCTCACACATTTAGATTTCCTTACAAACATTGAAAAATGGTGGAAGGAAGAGCTCCACCTCCAAGGTACAAAGATGTTCCTTCTACATTGCAGACTTAAACACATTAAAGATAGACTCAAAGATTGGAATAGAAAGGAATTTGGCAATATCTTCAAAGCTAAAGGAGAAGTGTAAAGAAAACTAAAGGAATTAAACCAAATTCTTATAATAGAAGGCTATAAAAACGAAAGGAAAGTGATGGCAGAGTCACTTCAGCATGAATGGGAAAACAGATGTCTACAAGTGGAAATATTCCGGAGATAGAAATCCAGAGTACAATGGATTAAGGAAGGGTAGATAAACACCAAATTTTTTCACAAATCCACCATAGCACATAGAAACAATAACATGATTGTGAAACTTACAGATCATCATGGAATAGGAAGAAACACTCATGAAGAGATGGAAGAGGTCCTAGTACAACATTTTAAGAGGATTGCTAAGGAAACCATGGTGGATAGACATCAGTCTAAGAAAAAGTTCACTCAGTACATTCCTAAATTGGTATCTAGAGAAGACAATTACAATCTCAACAACCAGTAATAGATGAAAAGATTGAGGAAGTTATTACAGTGATGCACAATGGGAAAGCACCAAGCCCGGATGGATTCAATGTGGAATTTTTCAAAACATGTTGGACGATAGTAAAATAGGATATTCTGGAGGTTGTGGAAGATTCTCAAAGATTTAAAATATTCTTGAAGGCTCTCAATGAATATTTTATTGCCTTAATCCCCAAACAAGATAAGGCCACCTCTTTAGACAGATTTAGACCTATATCATTATGCAATGTGGTGTACAAAATAATATCTAAAGTGATTGCCAACCGTCTCAAACCACTCCTCCCTACCCTAGTGTCAGAGGAGCAAACAGGCTATGTGGAAGGAAGACAAATTCTTAACAACATAATTCAAGCTCATGAAGTGGTGCACTCACTTAACACTGATAAACAAGTAGGGATGATAATGCAGCTGGACATAGCAAAGGCCTATGATAAACTTAGCTGTTCATATATAAGAGCAGTTCTCAAAGCATATGGCTTTGATTACAATTGGATTAAGTGGGTCATGGCACTAGTTACCACTACTAGCTATTCAATTCTTCTCAATGGCTCTGCCTCCAAAACCTTGAAGCCTACTAGAGGTCTCAAACAAGGTGATCATCTTTCTCCTTTCCTTTTCATTCTAATGATGGAAGGCTTAGGGAGAGCAATCAGAGTTGCTAAGGAGGAAGGGAGAATTCACGATCTAAAACTCACTCAAGCTGGGGACTCGGTAACTCATCAACAATTTGTGGTTGATATTATGCTTCAAGGCACACCCACAGTCAAGGAATCCAGAGCATTTAAGAAGATTCTGAGTGAGTTCGCTATGGCAACGGGCATAGAGGTAAGTCTTACTAAATCAAATATTTTCTTTTCAACACTGATATTTTGATTCAAAAAAATCTTTCCAGAATTTTGGGCTTTCAAAGAGAGTGTTTTCCCTTGAAATACCTGGGAGTTCCCCTCATTGCCAAATCGTTACACAAGGAAATATGGGAGCCTGTTCCAAATAAGCTAACAGATAAGATTAGCAAATGGACAAATAGAGCCCTAAATCTAGCAGGGAGGCTGATTCTAACTAAGGCTATCCTCCAAACCATCTCTATCTATATGCTATTAGCTATTCTGGCACCAACTGAGTAATTTCTAAAATAAGAAACACTCAAAGAGATTTCCTCTGGGGGAAAGGTGAAGAAAAGAAGAAATGGGCCCTAGTGGCATGGGATAGGGTTTGCAAACCAAAATCCCATGGAGGCTTAGGTCTTCATAACCCAGGAATTCTTAACAGAGTACTAGGATCCAAATTCTGGTGGAGGTGGCTAAAGGAAATACAAGCCCCTTGGGCTAAACTATGGAAGCAAAAGTATGCAAGCGATTGGCATGAGAAGAACCTCATAAGAATGACAGGACTAGTAAAAGGTTCACCAATTTGGAACAGAGCATGGGAGAACAAGGCTATAGTCCAAAAAAATAGTTTCTAGGAGACCAAAAATGGAAATCTGGTCTTGTTCTGGGAAGATAATTGTTAGCAGGAGGATAATCTCCATAGTGAAGAATTGGCAGACATTCACACAAATACCATCACCAAAGGATTAAGGAGGGTAAGTCATTATTGGGATCAATCTAGTAATAATGGGAAATGGTGAATTTGGAAACCACCAGATTACAGTGAAATGGGTATGATGAAGACTCAAGCTATAGACCTTAAAGGTATTTTGGAAAAAAGACAAATCTTAACCTCAACTCTGGATGATCAATTAAGATGGGGAAATAATAAGGCAGGTCTCTTCACCCTTAAGGAAGCCAAAAGAATAGACACAGGGCTCAACTTTAAAAACATCGATAAGACATGGAAAGAATTATGGGATAATCCTCATTAGATGAAAGTCAAATTGTTCAAGTGGTTGGTGCAACAGGACAAGATTCTGACATGGGAAAACCTAAGAAAAAGAGGCTTTGTTGGGCCCTCAAGATGTCATCTGTGTGGTCAATAAGAAGAAACCACTAATCATCTCCTGAATAGATGCTCATTCACTACAACACTTTGGAACTGGGTTAGAGATGTCTTCGAGCAGACAGACAAACATGTAAATGACATCATTGCTACAGTGAAGAACTGACGGAAAAATTTCTCAGATAATGAGACAATAAACTCCACCTGGGTGTTGACCCCATGGTTCGCAATCTAGAATGTTTGGAAGGAGTGCAATAACAGGATTTTCAAAGATAAGATGAGCCCAGTAAGCAACATACTTAAGCTAATCCTTAAGCAACTCAAGGAGACTATTCACATCTTGGGGGGTGTTTCTTCAGAAAAACCCATAGGACATAGACAGGCTAGAATCTTGGAAAAGTTGGAGCTTCAGGTTCATCCCCCTCTGTGTTCTCTGCAGATCAATATGACACCTCAGAAGGAAAGACTCTCTGGCAGCCCCCTTATCAAGGTTTTTTAAAATTTAACATAGATGGAGCCTCTAAAGGAAATCCTGGAGAAGCAGGCTATGGAGGGGTCCTGAGAGATGAGGAGGGAAACATACAGGTCATTTTCAACAGTTATCTAGCGAAGGCTACCAACAATATGGAAGAGCTCATGGCGATGGAGCTTTGCTTGGAAATATTATTCAAGCACAACATTCATAATGTCGTCATTAAGGCTGACTCGGAATTAGTAATTAATTCAGTCAAAAGGATTAGCGCTGGAGCAACTCCAGAGAAAATCTCAAGTCACTGGTGGCTTCTACAAGTCTACCAAATAATTCAATCACACCTAAGAATTCTAAAAACTCTCAGGTTTGTGCATGTCCACAGGGAAGCCAACAAAGTGGCAGATTGACTAGCCAATGAAGGGGTTCGAAGCAAGCTTACTAACAGATGCCACTGGTGGGAGGAGGTAACAGATGATAGAGTGAGAGATGAATGCTCATCTCGAGCACTCATAAATAGGAAAAACTATCAGAACAAACAAAGAGACAACATTTCACTTTATGCAAATGTGGAATAAGTTCACTTTAGATAGATTCTCAGCAGAGGAGCACTTTAGGATTGCTCAGGATTTCAGCTCAGTCTACATTAGCCTCGGTGCTATTGGGAGTCTGGATAGAGGAAGTCATAGGGCCAGAACCTCTCTACACAAAAGGAAAGGCTCCCAAAAAATAGGCTACTGTGAATATTGACAAAAGGTGACCCTTCAAGGCATGACTTCCTCAGGCAGAACTTTGGGGACTAGGAAAGTAGCGAACCGGAGTCATAAATTGCCTGTGATTTACCATTTGCATCAGGTGCCCTTTGACCAGGAAATGGTTTTCACGGATTGCATGCGATGCCACTCTGGAACCAACGTGTGGCCGAGGAAGAAAAATGTATACCACCCTCATCACGCGGTATTCCTCGTGCTTATGAGATGTGTGATATTGCTAGGGGCTGTGGGATCAGGAGGGGGAAGATCAATGGCCATAGATGGACGTGCAAGTTGGTGGGACCGAAAGATCAAAACGACTAATGGTTTACCACCTTTATCGAGCACCCCCAAACCCATGGGTGGTTTTAAGGAAAAGCTAGTGATGCCATTTAGAGCGCAACACATGGTGGGGACCGAGGACGGAATACCACCCTCATCGTGTGGTATACATCTTGCTTCTAAGATATGCGATATGTATACTAGCCATCAGATTAGAAGGGGAACATCGATGGCCATGATTGGTCGAGAAGTTTAGGGTGTTTTCACAGGCCACTACTCCACGCATTTTGTTTATGGATTTTCTGGCTCTTTTAAGACAAAAAAAAAGTGGGTTTTAGGGCACATTGTTTTTTTCTCCCTCTTCCTTGTGGGGGTTTGCACTTTTGAGCGCTTGCTATAACCTATGTAATTTATTCTCTTTCTTCAGTCAATAGAAGGACCGTCTCTTTCTTAAGCAAAAAATAATATTATTACATTCAACCTTGACGGTGGTGGATTAGATAACAGTTTTGGGGGGAGTGCCTACCACCCCAAAATATCACCATGCATTTGATGCAAGGGTGGCATGGAGGATGGGAATTAAGGCTTCACATATGCTTCTCATGGAATTCCTGATGAATAATTTTGTAGATATTTTGGCCAAAATTAGGTTCGAGGAAATTCAATTGAGACAACCTATGAATTTTCCTAGAGCTGAAGTCGTAACTTGCCATTTCTAGCAAGTTTCGATTGCCAACTTTGGATGGCTATTTTGGAAATTTATTTTTTGGCTCAAATTGCTAATGTAGGTGGTGATTGTAACACCCTCCTCCCACATCTACCTAAGTAACTGGCTAACCGGGGTAAACATGTGATGAAGGGTTACTTTGATATGATTAAACTCCCTATGTGTTAGTTAAGGAAGTGGAACCAACAAAATAGAACAACACAAACCTTCCAAACCTATTGCAAGACTCCCAAGAGCCATCCAAACCTTCCAGATCACTAGCCCCCATGAAAAGCTAACTTTTACTGCATTAATCCCCTAGTCACTCCCATGACATGGGCATGAGTGTGGCTAGGACCATCCATTCACTCCCACAACATGGGTATGCCTACGACTGGGGACTTTCCCAAGTAGTTGTGTGCCTGCGACTTTGAATTATGTGCCACGTTTTCAAGCCAAGGGCTCAGGTCACTACCTAGAACTCCATGACACTTCCAGAAATGAAAGATAACATCAAAAGAATGATACAAATGTAATTAATTGAACAAGGACTTAGCTAGACCCCTACTAGCCATGATGGGAATTTCGTCAAACATGTCACAAATATACATTCTATAGGTTTAAATAATAAATCAGAGCATAGTGGTCTCATACTTATCTGAGAATCACTAAGAGGCATTGATGCCTCATCACAATAACTACATTACCATCTATTAAGTCACATATTCATTGTACATTCAGTGATTAACCAAAGCATGATGAGAGCCATACATTTTTCATTGACATAAAACTCAATCATAACCAGCATATAACCAATAGAAATGTTAGGGATATAACAACCATATAAGCCACTTATAAAAACACATATTTACCCATAAAATACCAATGAGAAAGAGAGATTTTATTGATGATTGCATAATTCGACTAGGTATGGGACTTCCACGAACCACCTAACTATAGACTTGGCTGACCCAAATCTATCTTTGAGCTAGTAACCCCTGTACCATATTCCAAGCATGAATGTGGGATCTCATCAAACAAAGCAATCAAAATCATCTAGGGATTCCATAGGCCAAAACACCTCAACCCTTAACTAGTGATTCCACCTCACAATTGAAGATCACTAACCATCACTAGATTGGTCTCTACCCAAGATGACCAGGGCTCCAGAGCATTCATTCCAACCAAGGCTTCTAAGACTAATAACTCAACCCAAAACTGTTGTCGGGCTTCCAGAGCATTTTTCCACCAGGGCTTCCACGACTAGTAACTCAACCCACCAAGGGCTTCCAAAGAATTTTCCGAACCAAAGCTTCTAGGACTAGTAACTCAACCCAAGTTGTTATAGGGCTTCCAAAATTTTTGTCCAACCAAGGCTTCTAGGAACTAGTAACTCAGCCCACAACCAAAGGCACAAGAAAACCAACCAGAAAACAAAAGTAAAACTCACAACACCATGACTATCTATGAAATGTCAAGTCCACGCAAATCCACTATCAATCCAGGCAATTCTCCATGCTAATGACAAATCATAACCAAGAAACCACATGCATACTACATGCATGCCAAAACTAGTGAGGAAAACATACATGCAACTTGATACCTACAAGCAAAACCTATTGCAGTTGTTGATCCTGATGTCCTCTTACACTTTCCTACTCTTCCTTTTCCTTCTTGCTCTAAAACTCCAAGTATGCCACACTCCTCCAAGAGTGCTCCAAGAAAACCGTATGTGTCCAAGAGTATGAGAGAGAGAGAGAGAGAGATAAAATGAGATCTTTGAAACTGAATTGATCACAAAGCCAAGAATTGATCCTTAGAAGCCTTTTTATTAATGAGGCCTCTATTTTATTGATTTTCCATTATTTTCCTTCATTTTCCTCCTGACATGCAACTTGTGACCTTTCACCTCCATTTTCTCCTATTTTCTATTATTTTCATAAATAAAATACCAATAAATGTCTCATTCCTTTCCAAAGCCTTTGCCATTTTCTTAGCCATTAATTAATAACAAGTGATCCCCACCACTATGTTTTTGGCCAACATTCAACTTGGAATATGTGTCTCATGACCAAGGTATTATTTTACCTTTATTAGTTTTTACATGGAGTTTTTACCAGGGTTGTTACATAACCCTCCCCCTTGGGGGAACATTGTCCTCGGTGTTCAATGACACCTACAACCAAAAAAATCTTGTAAATAAAACATACTACCCATGGAGCTTTATAACTTAGCTCGTTGCAATATTTACAATGATTAGCCTACTAAGAAGCAAACCAACATGACAACCATAATGACATGACACCCATACTGCTTATTAAAGCTTTATAACACATCTCATGGAGGTATTTACATCCATAAACGTATGTACATATACCAAATCATATACTAAAGACATATACCAAAACATTCACTCAACCAACGAATAGAGAATGATACATATCCCGCATTTGATTTTCCATCTCCCATGTAGCTTCATTGGGCCCAACGTGCTTCCACTACACTTTAACCTACTCAATTGCTCAGTTCCAAAGCATGAGCATCTTTCTCTGCAAAATGCATTGAGGTTTTGACTAGAATTCTCCTTTTGGCTCCACCTGCAATACAAGCCATCCAATCACATGATCAACATCTTTATTATACTTCTTAAGCAATGACACATGGAACACATCATGGAATTCCATTGTCGGAGGCAGTGCGAGTCGATAGGCTACTCACCAAATCCTCTCAAGAACCCTGAAAGGTCCACAAAGCTGCGGTGCCAACTTGGCACATGATCCAATCCGCAAGGAGATCTTCTTCCACTTGATGTGCATGTACACCTTCTCCCCAACTTGAAACCCTTTAAAAAACTTGTTCTGTTTTGCATAACTCTTCTGCCTATCCTGTGTTTCTTTTAGATTCTTCTTGATTAGCTACATTTCCTGTTCCATTTATGCCAACATATCTGATCCTATGAATACCCTATTAACTGGATCACTCTAACTAATAGGAGTATTAAAACTCTACCCGTAGAGTGCCTTAAATGGACTCATCCTCAAGGATTCCTGATACCCATTGTTGTAAGAAAAATCAACTAGTGGAAGATACTCTTCCCACTTTCGTTGTCGACGCATCACATACATCCTCAACATATCGTCCAACATCCTGTTGACCCTCTTTATCTGCGGATGATAAGCCATGCTAAAGTCCAGTTCTGTACCTAATCCTAAAAACAACTCCTTCCAAAATTTGGAAGTGAACTTTACATCCTTGTTTGACACAATCTTCTTCAGAGCACCATGCATTCTCACCACATCTCTGATGAAGAGCTGTGCTACATCATTCGCTAAGTATGTAGACTTCACTTGAATGAAGTGCACTACCTTCATCAACATCAACACCAAAAACATGATGAAATCATGTTGCCTAGATGTCCTCGGTAAACCTATGATAAAGTCCATGGAAATGACCTCCCATTTCCACTTTGGAATCAGAATCGAGTGTAGTAGTCCACCTAGATGCTTACACTCTGCCTTCACTTTCTGACAATCCAAGCATATCGCCACGAACTTTTCCATGTCTCTCTTCAAATTTGGTACGCGACTAGGGTCTCTCAAGAAAGTAAGAATAGGAGAGTACTCATCTTTGGGTGGGCTTTCTACTTATATGCTTTCAAGTAGTTATCCGCTTCGCACTTGGTACACACACGTTCTATCGTGGGCACGATAACTGGTACACCAGAGGTGCGTCCTTCCCGGTCCTCTCGTACTAGGGACAGGTCCTCTCAATGATAATAAAACTTCTTCGCTACTGTCAATGCCTTCTGATAGCCTGGGTAGCTTGAATATAGTTTCACATGAAGCTTCCTCAAGATCACCTTCTTTAGCTCACTACTATCTGGCACATATATCATGTCCCTAAATCTGACCAAGTCATCTATTTTTTGATGATAGTCTACATCCTATATACTGGTACCTGTACCTATACCTATACTCTGTTGCAATCTGTGCCTAAGCCTCATATACCTGACATCCTTCTAACTTGCCTGCAAGATCATATCCTATAGTTTTGTCCCTGTACAATTTCCTATTGATTCACAAGCTCATGCAATTTACTAAAGCACAAGACAATAATTTACTTCTACTTTCAACCAACTGAAGCCAATAGATCAATGAAAACAATATGAACAAGAAGAAGACAAATCAATGGTACATAACACAATAAGTTTTCTTGGGGAAATCCAATACTCAAAACCCTGATTTTCTGTATTGCATTAAATCATAAATATGAATGAATATACAAAGCTTGTTTTCACAAGAACAATTCCGCACAAGTATGCTCAACTCTCTACCTCACAAGCCCACTATTAGCCAATGCCTACCCAATTTCCACTTCTTTCCAAGCCCCTATTTCCTTGGGAAATTCCTAGGATGAATAAGCCATATTTTAAGGAAATTCATTCTTCCAAAACATCGCAATCCAAACATACGTCCTTCTTTGATTGCATGCATGATATTTACAACTCAGTAAAGCATACAAATGATAGTACACAATCCCTACACTCTAGTCTCAACTGGGTATTTCTTTGAACTGACATGCATGAGTTTCTCATGAGGGAATCTTGAATTAACTAGAGTAACACTTATGGATGCAATAGTGCACCAATTGACTGTTATTCATTTATTAGTTCCACAAATAGTTAGAACTAATTTAACTAACCATAACTCAGTAAACTGAGTTAATCTAATTACAACTCAAATAAACTCATCTTGGACCCCTAAAATTTAGGGAGAACATATACATGACTACAAAAAGACTTCCAACTCAAAATTCCTACGCTAATTAAGTTAATTAAACTTAATTAACTATTTACAAGTTGCTATGAGAATATAATTCCATTTTTAATTCATAGTTTAATTCAAGGACAAATTAAACTGGAATTTCTTGTTGCCATTTCTCAACACTCCCTCTTGACAAGAAAGGAATTATTTGCTACCCCGATCTTGTCTCTATGAAACTCAAATTTACATCTTGATAATGGCTTTGTCAAAATGTTAGAGTCTTGCTCCTTTGTGGGAATGTACTCTAACACAATGATCCCCCTCAATACATAATCTCTAAGATGATGATATCAGATGTCAATGTGCTTGGACCTATCATGACAAAATGGATTTTCAGAGAGTTTGATACAACTCTGATTAGCACAGTAAATCACTGTCGGATCCATCTGCCGACGAAACAGACCAACCAGGATCTTCCTCATCCAAATGGCCTCACATGTTGCCTAACTTGCAGCCATGTACTCTGCCTCTGCCGAATTGAGTGCAACCGATCTCTATTTCCTGATGTACTAAGAAAATGTCGTTGATTCAATATTAAAAATCCCTCTTGATGTGCTTTTCCGTTGGATGGACTCCCTGCCCAATTTGCATCTGTGAAGCCTTGAAGCTTCACTCCCTCTTTCCATCCGTGCCATAATTTGTATTGATTAGTTCCCCTGAGGTATCTTAATACATGCTTTTCCTCCTTCCAATACAACTTGGCAGGCCTAACCATTGCTTGACTAAGCTAGTTAACTGCATAACATAAATCTAGTCACGTGTTCACCAAGTACGTGAATGAATCCACAAGCTTCTTGTAAACAATAGCTTCCACTAACTCTCCCGAGTATCATCCTCCTTCCTCTAGTTACCAACTAGAGGTGTATCCATAAGCTTGCAGCTCTCCATGTGGAACCTCCTAAGTATCTTATTGGCATACTTGCCTTGAGACACAAACAACTCCCCATCACCCTGCCATAATTCCATGCCCATAAAGTACTCCCCATCACCCTACCATAATTCCATGCCCATAAAGTAATGCATGAGCCCCAATTCCTTCATCTTAAAGTCTCTTGCAAGGTCCTCCTTGCAAGATTTGATTAGCTGATAATCACCTGTCAGTATGAGATCATCAACATAAAGTACAATGATAAAAAATTTACCTTCCACCACTATGTGGTACACATTCACATCTGCTTCATTCTTTGTGAAGCCCAACTCAGTGAAGTAGCTATCTATCTTGGCGTACCAAGCATGAGGTGCTTGATTAAGTCCCATACAATGCTCTCTTGAGTCAGCACACATGTGACTTACGGTCGAAGGTTTCAAAACCTTCAGGCTGCTCTATGTACACTTCTTCCTCAATCGTGCCATTAAGGAAGGATGTCTTTACATCCATCTAATGTATCTTCCAAACCATCTGTGCTGGTAGTGCTAATATAGATATGATCGATGAGTACTTTGCAATAGGAGTAAAGGTCTCATCATAGTCAATCCCCTCTACTTGTGAAAAGCAACGGGCTACAAATCTAGCGTTATGCTTCTCAAAACTACCCTTTGCAACTTTCTTTACTTTGTAAAGCCAACGATACCTCACCATGGACTTATCCTTCAGTCTTGAGACCACATCCCAAACACTATTATGAACTATGGAATCATACTCCTCCACCATGGCATCAACCCAAATTGGCTATTACACTACTTCCTCAAGGGAAGGTGGCTTTGTCACAACACATCCACTCATAAGAGCCATGTATCTAGTGTACCTGTCAAGTGATTTCCTCTATTTGTGTTGCGATGTGGATGCTACCACATTCTCTGTAGCATCCGACAATAATTTATTCGCCTCTCTGGTGCACTTTCTCCCATCTCTGAAAGACTCTGCTTGATTGGATGTCTCCACTCCTGGATCCTCTGCATATGGTTGCTCCACATCAATATGAAGCTCCTCAACTTTAGGAGCTAAAAGCTCCTCAACCACATATAGTTGAAGCTCCCTCTCAAGGGAAACTCACATGGACTTCTCCTCATCTAATTTGACATCACTCGAACCAGTGTCATATGTTGGTCAACAAGTACACCCGATAGTTTTGAAGTGCATAAGTGTATCCCACAAACATCCCCAACTCTATTGTCAGCTCAAGCTGATTCTGTGCATATTTGGTCACATGGAAATATACCGATGACCCAAAAATCCTGAAGTGATCAACATTTGGCCTCTTACTGGAATAAGCCTCCTTTGGTGTATTCATCCTAAGTATCTGATGCTGGCTACAGTTCTGAAAATAAACTATTGTGTTGCATGCTCAACCCACAAGTGTAGTGGTAGGCCCTGATCATGAAACATCGCCCTTGCTTCCCTACAATGCTTATGTTCTTCCTCTCAGCCACCCCATTCTGCTGAGGGTTATAGGGTGCCATCAACTCCCGTTTAATCCCTTCTGCTGCACAAAAGTTCTTAAACTCATTTGAGACATACTCACCATCGTTATCACTATGTAGAGATTCAACCTTCTTGCCTGACTCTTTTTCCAACAAATGCTTTAAACTCACAAAACTTAGTGAAGGTTTGATCCTTTTTCTACATGAAAAATATCCAATTTTTTTTAGAAAAATCATCAACAAATATAACATAATACCTGTGTTTGTTCATGGACGCTATCGAGAATGGTCCACACACATCTGAATGGAATCACTCTAAATAGCCTTTGCTCGATTGTGTCTATTGTGAAAGGAAGTCTTGGGGTATTTACCCAAAGTACACCAATTGCATGTATCAACTTGCTCTAGTGTACCTTTGGGAAAACTAGTGGAGATCTACTGCATGATCTTCAAAGCCCCATGATGCAAGTGGCCCAATCACCTGTGCCACAACTCACCAATGTCTCGGCTCTACACCATCTTTGCTTTTGTGCTCAAAGAAAAAAAATCCTTTACCTCTATCTTATAGAGATTCTTCACTCGAATCACTATCTTCTTTACTGACCCGTGGCTATGTGTGGAATGAATGCCTTTCCTTTCAAGAATGTCACATCATAGCCTCTATCGTCAAGCATGGCAACAAATACCAAGTTCTTTTTGAACCCATGCACATACATAACATTCTTCAAGGTGAATGGAGGCCCATTCTCCCTCTAAAAAGTAATTGCGCACAATCCAGTAGCACTATACCTCCCATTGTCACCCATCTTGATATGCATCTAGAGATATTTCTCCTACAGGTCACTGAATAACTCCTTGTCACCAGTCATGTGGAATGAAGCTCCACTGTCTAAGTACCATACACTTCCCATCATTGATGACACCATGCATGCAATGGGGGAAAAGTCCAATTTTAATTGAGAGGCCAAAGCCTCACCCACCGCTCCTCCTGAGGACTTCTTCCTGGACTTATTGAGTGGACAACTTGTAGCAAAATGGCCCAACTCATGACAATGAAAGAATTTCACTTTCATCATGTCTTTCTTCTTCCCTCCATGACAATAATCCGATTTGGAATAGTGAGCTTTCTCTTTCCCCTTATTTTCCTTAATCGCTATGGCATTTTTTTTCTTCATCATCAGTGTTTGATGAAAAGCCATCCCTTGTGTTCCTTCTGCATCAAATCTGACCAAATTCATTCCCAATTTGACAGCTTCTCCCAACCATTAACAAAGTCTTGATAACTATGCCAACTCTTTGGGAGTCCCAAAAGAGCAAGACTCACCATATCATCCTTGACAATTGTGATTCCAACACTTCCAAGTTCGTGACGACATCGAGTGAACTTGGTCAAGTATTTTGGAATAGTCTCTCCTTTCTCCATTTTGATTTTTCATAGTTTACCCTTCAGTGCTAATTTCCTTTGGTCACTGTTGTTTTGATACACATCACTCAATGCTTTTCACAGAGCATACAAAGTTTCCTTACCATGGAGACTTGAGACAATGTGGTCTCAAACTCCCTCAAATATTATTAGCCTTGCCTTTGCCACACACTTCTTCCATTCGACCAGATTCTATGCATCTGATGTTGGTGGCTTAGGAATGTCTTGATCAACAAATTCATTCAAGCCATTATCCTCCAACACAACCTCCATTCTGTCCCAATAGGCTATAAAATTTGAGCTTCCTTCCAAGGCATACTCAAGCCGCAAACCATAGACCTCCATCTTTTGATCTTGAAGTATGTATTGAAAATTCCAATTTCACCTGTAACCCAAAACTCAAAACTTCTAAATCTCCTCTAACATATTGAATTCAGCTCTGATACCATGTAGTTTCTTGTAGATTCACAATTTCATATAATTTGCTAAATCACAGGACAAGAATCTACTTCAACTTTAAACCAGTGGAAGCTAATAGATTGATGAAAACAATATGAACAAGAAGAAGACAAATCAATGGCACATAACACAATAAGTTTTCCTAGGGAAAGCCACTACTCAAAACCCCACCTATTTGTATTGCATTAAATCAGAAATATGAGTGAAGATACAAAGCTTGTTCTTACAAGAACAATTATGCACAAGTATTCTCAACTCTTTACCTCACAAGCCTGCTATTATACAACACTTAGCCAATTTCCACTGCCTGCCAAGCCCCTATTTCCTTGTGTAATTCCTAGGATGAATAACTCATATTTAAAGGGAATTCATGCTTCTGAAACATGCAATCCAAACACAGGTCCTTCTTTGATTACATGCATGATATTTACAACTCAGTAAGTCATACAGCTGATAGTACATCATCCCTACACTCTAGTCTCAACTGGGTCTATCTTTGAATTGACATGCATGAGTTTCTCATGAGGGAATCTTCAGTTACCTGGAGTAACACTTGTGAATGCACCAGTGCACCAACTATTTGTTAGTCCTCTATTAGTTCCACAAATAGTTAGAACTAATTTAACTGACCATAACTCAGTAAACTGAGTTAATCTAATTACAACTCAAATAAACTAATTCTGGGCCCCTAAAATTTAGGGAGAACATATACATGACTACAAAAATAATTCCAAATCGAAATTCCTAAGCTAATTAAGTTAATTAAACTAAATTAACTATATACAAGTTGCTATGAGAATAGAATTCGATTGTTAATTCACAGTTTAACTCAAGGACACATTAAACTGGAATTTCTTGTTGACATTTCTCAACAGTCCGAGAGAAGCTCACAGCTGCTATATGATTCACCTGTATCTGCCTGCTAAGAGCATTTACAACCCTTTTCTCCTTACCTTTAATACACTTGATCTCAAAGTTGGACTCACTGATCGTGGCCAACCATCTAGCTTTCTTGGCATTTAGATTTGGTTGTTCAAATAGATACTGTAATCCAATGTGATCACTCATCAATACAAATCATCTTCCAAGAAGGTAGTTCCTCCACATATTCAATGCATGAATGATCACTACTAACTTAAGATCATGTGTTGGATAGTTCTAATCATGCTCATCTAGTTTTTGTGACTTATAGCACACTACCTGTCCTTCCTGTATAAGGATTCCACCAAGCCCTCTCTTTCAAGCATCTATACATACCACAAAATCTTTGTTTGAATCTATGATATTTAGCACTGGAGCATGTGTCAACACCTTCTTTAACTTCTCAAAATTGGCTACACATTCCTCTATCCATTCAAACTTCTTTCCCTTCCTTTGCAATGATGTGATAGGATAAAAAATCTACGAGAGGTTCCTGATGAACCTCCTATAATAGCCTGTTAACCCCATGAAGGATCTCACCTCATCCACATTCATAGGAGTTTCCCACTCCATAATAGCTCTTACCTTTTGTGAGTCCATTGCTACACCTTCCTTGGAAACCACATGTCCCAAGTGATGTACCTCAGTCTGAAATAAACTGCACTTGCTGAGCTTAGAATACAATTGATGCTCTCTTAATAATCTCAATAAGGTTGCTAAGTGTTCAACATGTTCTTATTAATTTTTAGAATATACCAATATATCATCAATGAACACAATACTAAACTTGTCTAAATAAGGACACAACCCACTATTCATCAAGCACATAAAATTAGCTAGAGGATTAGTCAAACTAAATGGAACTACAATAAACTCATAATGTTCATATTTGATCCAGAAATTTCTCTTGTGAATGCCACCTTCTTTAATGCGTACCTGATGATATCCAGATCTCAAATCAATCTTCAAGAACACTGCTTCTCCCTTCCACTGATCGAACAAATCATCAATCCTCAGCAAAATATACATGTTCTTGATGGTCACTTTGTTCAACTACCTATAATCATTGCACAACGTGAGAGTAGCATCCTTCTTATTCACAAACAGTATCGGTGCACCTCATGGTGATACACTTGGCCTAATGTATCCCTTATCCAACATTTCTTTCAACTATAGATTCAAGTATACCAACTTCGGTGTGCTCATCCATTAAAGTGCCTTAGATGCTAGTGTTTCCCCTGGTACCAACTCAATAGAAAGGTCTACTTCCATGTGAGATGGAAAACTCTGAAATCTTAGCGGGAAATACGTCCTGAAACTACTGTGGAACTGGGTACATTCTCAAGAAATATGCATCCTCAACTTCCTTACATTTTTCATTAGAAATATGCACTGCAAATAACAAACACCCTTTCCCGCAACTACGCTTGGCCTACATAGCTATCACCATTCTCACTGATGTTTCTTTATTCTTACCCTGCAAGACTTTTTGTTTCCCATTTTCATCTAGGCACACAATAGCCTTGTCATAAAAATCCACCTTGGTCCTATGAAGATACAACCAGTCCATACCCATCAACATACTTTATGATCTCGACGGAAATACGTTCAAATGTGCTGATGTAGACATACCATTCAATCAATTGCACAAGCTCTTACCCAATGATGAGCTCACTTCTTTGTACCTATATCCAACTGCACTAACCTAGACTTTTCATGTATTTATTTATTCAAACCACACTTATCCACCAGGTCATGATTAACATAACTATAATTAGATCCATGGGTAATCAAAATAGAAATAACTTGATCACAAAGCTTATCATCTATCTCGATAATAAATTCTTGGTGATCTGCCCGCCTATTATCCAATGCTGCATAGATCCTGGGAATAATATTTCCAACATCTCCCACTATCTGTGCCTCTTGAGCATTGTAGTTTTGCAGTATACCTGACACCTTGATGCTATGGAAAATATCTCATAAGATGCTCTCCTCCATAATCCAACACTGGAAAGGCTTCTAGCCTTCATCCTTATTCTTCTCGTCAGATCGAAGTCCCTGTCCTCTATCAGATGTATTGAACTTCTTATATGGTGTTGCACTCTCTTTATTAACTATACCCTAAGGTATTACCTTCTTCTTGCTCCATTTTCCTTATTTCTTTGCATTACCTTTCTAATCTGGCTTTGTCTCGGATCTATGCTTTGATTGCTTGTAACAATTCTTAGCTTTTGGAGGGCCTCCTCCAATGATCTAGGCTCATCAAACTCAATCCCGTCTTTGAATGTTATCTACAACCCATTGATGAGTCTCTGAATCTTGGCATTCTCCTCCTTGAGGTAAGGCATATACCTCAACAATTCCAAAAATATGCTAGTGTAATTCCCATCGGTCATAGATCCCATCTTTAGGTCATAAAACTACTTTGCCATGTCATCATAGTACCTCTATGATAAATACTTCTTCCTGAATAGTCTCTCGAATGCACTCCAAGTCAACTTCTCCTCATAAATATCTCTAACTTCCTTTACATCTTCCCACCAGATATCTTATTTACCTTTAATACTGAATGCATCTATTCTAGCCTTCATGTTCTCTAAGTAATCATGTAATATGAAGAACTTATCCATTCCAAGAAACCATGCTTTTGCATCTTGTGTTTTCTTCATATCTCCATCAAATGTAGGTGGCTTTGCTTTCTTAAACTCATCCGGAAAATATCCCTTATCACTCCTCTTGTAACGATGATAACGATGGCAATCATGACACCTGGCTTAACCAAAAATAGAATAGTACCTGTGTCTATCACCTCTCCTATCCAGAGTGTCCAAGAACCTTCCATCTCTAATCGTGTCATCTATATCTTCTCAAGTTATCTTGTTTGCAATTAATTTGGACATGCCTGGGTCTATCTATTTTTGGTAAAAGAAACCAACAAAATACGTGGTTCTTGGTCTCGTGTTTTTGAAGGTGTGGTGAATTGATTCAACTGGTGTTTGGATGTGGAGGTAGCAATCACTCTCCTCTAACCCTAGTCTAAGATGGTTTCAAAAGAAAGGCACACTAGGGTACCAAGGCAGGGGATCCAACTCCAATTTTGTCTTCCAATTGATATGTGCATTGGATGCAGAGTTGTTTACACTATTTTTTGTTATAGTAGCTATTTTGGTTTTGTTGTTGTTGTTGTTATGTTTAGTAGACTCTCTCTCTCTCTCTCTCTCTCTCTCTCTCTCTCTCTCTCTCTATATATATAATAATATATATATATACTATATATATCTATTCCAAAGGGGTTGGATTTAATGGTAAAAATAGTGAGTTAATTTTCAATTTTGGACAAGGAAATTATGGTGAGGGCCACTTACCCCATAAGCCATGGGAAGATCTTGAGATAATGGTTAAATGTGTGGTTTCACCTAAATATATTATATTAATGGTATTTTGGCATATGCACACTTATTTTGGCATATGTACACATAAGTGGATAAAATCCCAACCCATGTCATTTCATTATAGTCAAATCCTACCGACAGAATTGGATTTGAGGTTTCATTCTGTAAGGTGACCAAGTTTCAAAATTCATGGTATTAAGGAAGATACACCAAAAAATAAATCTAAATAGGTTAAGGGTCAATGTGGCCCACAATAGGTGTGATCCTAGGGTGAATTTCACAACTTAAATGCCCCTCAAATGCTAGCAAACAAGAGAAAAATAATTTTGAGGTTTTGTTCTGTAAGGTGGCCAAGTTTCAAAATTCATGGTATTAAGGAAGATATGTTGAAAACAGCAACAAGAAATGATAAAAATAGAATCCAGAAATTCCAATTTTAATTTGTCCTTGAATTAAATTATGAATTAAAATCGAATTTAGTCTCACCAGCTGCTTGGAATTAATTAATTAATTCATTATGGATTAATTAGTTGGAGAAATTCAAGTTAGAAGTCTTTCTACAGTCATGCAACAATTATCCCTTAAATTAAGGAGATTATCCCTTAATCAAGGCGATAAGATTGAGCTATATTTGATTTGTAACTAGTTAGCTTGGTTTACTGAGTTAAGTCCAGTTAAATTAGTTCCAAACTGTTTGAGGAACTAAGTGTGAGTTATCAGTTAGTTGATGCATGCATGCACTCAACAAGTGTGCTCTAGATAACTGAAGATTCTCTCATCAGAAACTCATACATGTCTATTCTGAGAAAGACCCAGTTGAGTTAAATGTCAAGGACAGTGTACTATCAGTTGCATGTGTTTTCCTATAAAGGAAACTCATTCATGCAGTCAAGGTAAGGTTCCTTGAGGATTCACAGTTCTGACAGGGTGTGAGATCAGTGTGAGAGATCAGTGTTCCACTTGGTTGAGAGTTTTCCACTTGGTAACAGGAGGATCACCCAAGAGAAACTATGCAAGGAAATATGATCTTGGAAGGTAGAGAGGAAGGATTATGAGAAGCTTTGATTGCCTGTGAGCATCCAGTAGGATTTACTGAGAGCTGGCTAGCTGTGAGAGCTAAGGTTTTGAATAATTTTGATATATTTCCACTTCTTATGATAATACAGATAGTGAGGTTTTTAGCTAAGGATTTCCCCTGAGTATTTTCTGTATTTCATGTGCATTAATTCTTCTTCTTCTGGTTATCTGTGTTCAGCTCGATCTTGCTCAATATTTAAGCTTCTATAGGCAAATTGATAGTAGAAGTAGATTATAGTATTTTGCTTTGGTATATTGCATTATCGGGTTAATCTACAATCAAATTTTCTACATGGTCTTAGAACGAGATTTGTAGAGAATTTGCAAAATTTCTACATGGTATCAGGGCTAGCTGATCTATAGAGAAATTTCTACATGGTATCAAAGCCAATTTTATCAGAGCTGTGAACAGTATACAGAGAAGAGAATTAGAAGTTTGAAGTTTAGAGTTGCAGGTGAAAATTGAATTCTTATCATGCTTCAAGGTTGGCCAATGGTGTTCTATGGCTTGAGACTCGAGTCTGCCTTGGAAGGTAGCTTGAATTACATAGCATGGAAAGATCGCATGGAGGTTGTATTAGAAAACAACAACTTGAAGGATTTCATTGATTAAGAAATCCCAAAGCCAGCTTCAACTAATGCACAAGAGTTGGATGAGTGGAAGAAGTGTGCGGTGAAGGCAAGACTGATCATCCTTGAGGGAGTTCGACACCATATTGTCTCGAGTCTCCATGGGAAGGATACTCCATTTTCAATGTTGAAGACATTGAAGCCTCTACCAAAACAGTAGCGACCAAAGGAAATTGGCGCTCAAGGATAAGATTTAAAGAATCAAGATGGAGAATGACGATACTATTTCCACATATCTGAACAAGCTCACCACATGCATAGATGAGCTTGGCAGTGTGGGAATAACTACTGCCGATGATGATATGGTAAGCCTCACTCTCCCTGGCCTTCCAAAGAGTTGGAATAGCTACCATGACTCTATGAATGGAAGGGAGAAACTACCAAATTGGGAATGCCTGTGGTTGGATCTCATGTAGGAGGAGATTAGGAGGAGCACTCGAGATGCTTCTTCATCCAAGGATGATGATGAAGAAAATCTTGCCTTAGTGAGTAAGGCAAGGGAAGGGAAGGGGAAGGATTCCCATTCCAAATCGAATTCTTCTCATGTACGGAAGAAGGATGACAAGTCTAAAGTGAGATGCTTTAATTGTCATGAGATGGGACATTATGTGACTAATTGCCCATCCAAAAATTCCATGAAGGGATCCTCGGATGGATCGGAAAGTGAGGCATTAGCCTCTTAGTTTGAAATGGAATTTTCTCTCATCGCATGCATGGTGTCATCAATAATGGGTTGTGTCTGGTATCTTGACAGTGGAGCCTCATTCCACATGACCGACGATAAAATTTTATTTAGTACCTTGGAGGAGAAAGACCTCAATATGTGCACAAATATGGGTGATGATGAAAGGTATAGTGTTTCAAGAATGGGCACGATTTCTTTTCAGAGGGAGCATGGAACTCCTATCACCTTGACAGATGTGAAGTATGTGCCTGGACTGAAGAAGAACTTGGTATCGGTTGCGATGTAGGAGGACAAAGGCTACGATGTTGTCTTTAGTAAAGGAAAGGCATTCCTTAGACACATTACCACGAGATAGGTGAAATAGATTGGTTCACGAGTTCGAAACCTATATACTCTTAGGGTTCAAGATGCATGCAAATCCTTGAGGAGCAAGGCAAATTTTAGAGACTTGGTGGTTGAGAGGGAGAGTATATTACCTATCAACATGCAGTCCCATAAGAAGTATCAGACAATTGTGGAGGAGCCACAATTGGAGAAGTGGGCAGAGGGATCACATGAAGCCATACCTCTAGGTGTGAGGTGGGGCAATGTAAAGTGATAGTCTCAAGAAGGCTGAAATTGGGCAGGGTCCATTGAGAGGCTTTATCTCATGGATCATACCTTGCTATGGGAGCCAAAAGTACATAGTAGCGGGAGGAATCAATGAGATTGATATAGTCAAAGATCAAAATGACAGAGGCTAGAGTAGTTAGATACTGAAGAGCACAAAGAAGGATTGACAATAGTGCAGAAAGGAAGAGTCAGTAGAAGCATAAAGTTTTCAGTTGATAGAGGCAATAACAGTTAGAGACTTTGATGGCAGACGCATCATACTGATTCAGGTTGGATGTTTTTTTGTTTCTGGAGTTGCTGGAGCAACAACACTAGAGAGAAGTGTTGCATCCAGAACATTCCAAATGCTTAGGATCGGGATCGAGTTGAATTCCTTTCTTGTTGAGAGGGAGTGTTGAAAATAACAACAAGAAATGATAAAAATAGAATCCGGAAATTCCAATTTTAATTTGTCCTTGAATTAAAATTGTGAATTAAAATCAAATTTAGTCTCACCAGCTACTTGGAAATAATTAATTAATTCATTATGGATTAATTAGTTGGATAAATTCAAGTAAGATGTCTTTCTGTAGTCATGCAACAATTATCCCTTACATTAAGGAGATTATCCCTTAATTAAGGAGATAAGATTGAGTTATATTTGAGTTGTAATTAGTTAGCTCAATTGACTGAGTTAAGTCCAGTTAAATTAGTTCCAAACTGTTTGAGAACTAATTGTGAGTTATCAGTCAGTTGATGTATGCATGCACTCAACCAGTGTACTCCAGATAACTGAAGATTATCTCATCAGAAACTCATGCATGTCAATTCTGAGAAAGACCCATTTGAGTTAAATT